>CM048821.1:45600069-45684386 GCA_026586065.1 Dioscorea zingiberensis | reverse complement strand
ACCATGTCTTCAAAAGGCTGAGCGCGCTTCTTTAATTGATTTTGATTTGAATTCACACGCTCATGGACACACCCGTGTGGGCGATAAATAATACTCTATTTTAGTACTTCTAGTTCTGAATTTGTTTTACTTTTCCTTCTTTTCTCCAAAGTTCCAATTATCACGCCCAAATTACACAAAACACCCAACAAAACACATAAGTGGTAGAAACTATGCCAAAATGGATACAAAGCGTATGGAAATATGATAAGAAAATATGTATAATTTTACACTCATTACAAATACCCCCATACTTAAAACATTTACTTGTCCTCAAGCAAAAAAAAAATATGGAATATAAGCAAGATGATGAGTGCTTGATCTCCTATCTCACAAATACTTGGGAGTCCCTTTGGTGTCCGGGGGAAACATAGTGTCAGGTGTCATAACAGTTTTTTATTTGAAAATAGGTCCTACCTTACACTCGAACTCCCCATGAGTGTGTGTGAGTATAACCCTTCCTATGGTGCCGCTTATTAGCTCAAGCCCGTGCCAGCTAGTCTGAACCTCATTCCTCAACTACTATTTTTGACTCCTTTAGCTGGGTGTAATAGCTTCTTACATCCAATTAGTTAGCTTTTTCTCCCGGTAGATCATCAAGTTAGCATTTGTGATGCCCAAGATCTGACTACACAAGAGCGGCTTTCACTCTTCAAAGGTGATAACTCTATTTACCATATTTCTCATATTGGTAGGGCATCCCTAATGGATCCAACTTTCGTTTATTCCAACTTGTTCAACAATTCTTTTTTTTTTTTTTGACTCAAAGACTCACTATTTCTTAGATAGTTAGCCTAACTGAAATCGGAATCTAAGTGGGCAAGGGACAATTAAGTTAGGGTTTGTGCTCAAAGTTTTTGTGAGGTGTCAAGTAGAGGTAGGACTAAATATATATTTTTGAAGAATTTTGACACCTAACGCTAATGTCAACCTAGATCCCAAGAGGACTCACAATCATTAACTTCATAGATCATCTTAAATCAGTATTCATCACAATTAAATAAGTATCGCTAATCCCTCCCCCACACTTAAACTGTACATGGTCCCAAATGTACGCTATGTATGCATAATGAAGATATGACATGCAAGATCGAAAAAAAAAGGGATCACTCTACTTAACTATATGGTGGCGCTCGTGTGAAGATTCTTGACAAATTCTTGTGCCTTGATTTCCAAAGTACTCTGTGATATAGAAAGAATAAAACTTATGCTTAAAATGTAATAGATATAGCGAAACCGTGGTGCCTCGGTTTTAAAAAATAAAAGAAAAATACAAAAGTAGTGATAAAAGAAAAACTCATGATGCTTCGGTCGTTTATACTCCTCCTCCTTGTCATCAAGCGGTCCTCAAGTCATCAGCTGGCCCTCACCCCTCATATCTCGTTGTGCACGTAGGAGCAAGTGGTGAGGGTGGGTACTTGTGACCACCCTGCTGGATCTGAAAGTAGATGGATGATAAGTATTCACATTACTATATTGTTATATCATATTTGTATACACTTAGCTTGTGATTTTGATGAATTGTAGCCCACAAGTACTTAAAATGTGTTAATTTTGGGAAACAAGACACATCGGGGGTGATTCAATGAAAAGTTCAAATTTCGAGCAAAAAGGAGTGTTCCATAACAAAGGAGCAAAGAAAGAGAGGAGGAGATAGGGGTGTGAGCATCCTGAAAGAGCAACAAAGATTAGAATTTTTTATTAGAGCAGCTATAAAACTCTATAACCAATCTCTACCATTGATTGAAGAACAAGGGAATTAGGGAACACTTTCGGTTAACATTTCCTGAGTCTTTCTGAGGTGAAATGATTATCCGATCGAAGGCTTTACAAAGACTGTGCAGACTTGAAATAAGACTGAAATAAAGCAAGACGGACCTGTCTAGTAGCATACGAGACCGTCTATATCACAGAACCTCAAAACAACACCTGAAGACCCCCGATGACCTCGTATAAATCCCAAATAACCCCATACAGGTCCGTCTAAACCTTGTACTAGTTCGCCCATCTTTGGGAAAATCATATCTGAGAACCTATACAAGGTCTTTTGAACCCCGGACGAGGCTGTCTAATCATTATAGAATAGAAGGGTTCAGAAATAATTGAATAAAAAAACCTGTACCAAGTATCAACGGGGTCATATGTGAAATATACGGGGTCATTCATTCGTAAAGAATCAAATTTGAAGACCTAGATGGATTGGTCCAACAAATCAACGGTCCCGTTTAGCTCTGGCCAGAATGCACTAATGTTGATCTGATTGAACTTAAATGCCTTGGAAACTATATTTTCTCTCTTGATCAGCTTTAAAACTATAAAATATATCAAGGTTTAGGGTTGTTGAAATCATCTCTTGGCCTTTGGCCACCTTTTGGCCGCCTTGGGAGATCTTGGAGCTCATAGATGTCTAGGGTTTGAAATCCTCTTGGGAGAAAACTAGGGCATCAAAGGAAGATATTATTCTTGCAGATCCATACTGCCTCAACAATGGAGGGAACATAGGAGAAGGTTTATTTGTATTTTTCTTGTTGCTTTCTTCTTCTATTGTAATAGATTTGTGTTCTTCTTTCATGGAGAACAAATTGTTAGGTATTTGGGCATGTTGAGCACTTGGGTTGATATTTACTGTTGATATTAGATTTTAATGATTAATTAGTTACTTTTTATCATTAAGATCTATTGAGTGTTATTCCTTGTATTGAATGCTTACGTTGCGACAACCCTAGTATTCAATAGGTTCATATGAGAGAAGAAGCGAACGCCTCCTCATATTAGAACTACCTCAATAGAGGGGATTACGAGTGCATCGAGAACTCGGGCATTAAGGAGAGTGACTCTTTTATATGTCTTATTCCCGCATTTCTTCTAAGAAATAGATTCCCTAGAACCCCAATCAATGTTAGTAATTCGGCCTCGACAGTGCGAGTGAAAGCCATATAGGAATCCGTGGTCCAATCGATTGTAACTGTTAACCTTAATATCTCTTGTCTATCTTTAGGAAAACCCGAGGGGGATTCATTGCCTAAATACCCCTTTCATATGATTGATTTACCCCAAGATTCAATCATGTCATTAGTGATATCCAATACCGTATAGCGTAAGTTTTTTGCGGATCTGCGGACCTAAGCAAGGGCAAAAATATAAATTACGCTCTAAAACCCCAAGAATGGGGCATATAATCCGAGATTTGGGGAGTTTAGAGAGGAGGATAGCTTAGGAGAGAGCTTGGGGGGGAGGGGGGGGGAGAAAAGAAACTTGATTAGGGTTTGGAGATCTTCATCATCAACCCTAGGAAAAAGAGAAAATGGGGCAAGAGCTTGAAGAGGAGTCAAGGAATTCACCAACGGTGTATGTAATGTCCTTGTTTGTTATGAACTTCTTGATTTCTTGCATCTTTGTGTTTGATTGTTGCTTTTTTTCATGGAGAGCTAATTTTGTAGATACTTGGGTGTTGATGACCACTTCGATATGTTTTAAATTATTTATAATTTCTATGTATGAATACTTGGATGAATCTATGTACCTATTGGATGCTTTAATTTAAGTAAATCTTTCTACGTTGCGAGAGCCCCGAGAGGATTTTCGTAGTCTATATGAGAGAAGAAACGAGAGCCTCCCCATGTCTAGACAATCTCTAATAGAAGGATTGTCGATTATCCGAGGAGCACAGGTACTAAGGAGAGCGAATCCTTTAGATGTATTATTCCCATAATCCCTCCAACATTTAGGTTCCTTAGAACATCATCAGCAAGGGCACTAGTATTAGTAATTCACCTCGGAAGAGAAAGTAGAAAGCACTTTAGGAACCCTTGGCCAAGAATCTCACCACGCATCAACATAGAGAGTTACATCCATCCTTTAGAAATCCAAGGGTGAATCAGCCACCCAAGTATACCCTTTTCATGATTGTTTAATCTTAAGAGTAATTCAACCACTTGCTTTTGTTTTTCAATTTCTTTGTTTGGACTTAGTTTAATCACTCAATTTTGGATCGATTAGATAGTAGATGAGTAGTGGGTAGTAGTATTTCCTTTTACTTGAGGATTGATAACCAACTTTTCAAGAGTCCACTTTATTACTCTATACGACCTGTACACTAGCGGATTTTGCGCATCAAGTTTTTGGCGCCGTTGCTGGGGAGATATGGACTACTAGGAAAACTAGGAGTTTACTAATTTAGTCATTTCATTTGCTTCATTTTTAATTTTCGTTCAATTGATTATATTACTGTTTTACTAATTTTACTTTTCGTTCAATTGATTATATTACTAATCTAGTCATTTCATTTTCTCCATTTTTAATTTTACTTTCCTTTTGCGAGGAATCATATGGCCATCTTTAGGAAAATGGTGTTGTCAAAATTGGAGAAGTTAGATTGTTGGATTAAGGAAAAGTTGTCAACTAATCCAAAGACACACCACCAAATCAGTTTGTAAAGTCAACCAAATGGAGGGACTATATGCTATGTGGGGATCAACAAACCAGGAGAACCTTTTGTCAGGGGATACAGTCCTAATATAGTCATGTGATGAATCCTCACAGTGCAGTTATGATCACCGAGTGGAGTTTTTGAATAAACAAGAAGAAATCCCGTTATCACCAAGGGAGCTAATTGAATGTGATGATCTCGACCAAGGGAATGAGGTCATGAATATTAATCTCATGTAAAATACACAGCTTGATATTACACCTCCTGACCTAGATGAAGACTCCACCTCATCTTCAAAGGAAGAATCAGAAGAATTAGATGAGAATATGAGGAAGCTAAGGCCATCAGTGGAAGAACCCCCGCAGCGTGAACTGAAGGAGTTACCTAGTCATCTTGAGTATGACTTAGATGAAAATTCAAAACTCCATGTCATCATTTCTTCGAATCTCACTTGTTCATAAAAGGAGAAGCTGCTACAAGTCCTTAAGAAATATAAGAAGGCCATAGCATAGAAAATATCTGATATCAAGGGGATTAGTCCTTCATTCTGTACTCATAAAATCCTTATGAAGGATAATCACTGTCCTTCCATTCAACCTCAAAGGAGGCTAAACCCGAGCATGCAAGAAGTTGCTAAGGCAGAGGTGCTCAAGCTCTTTGACGCAGGAGTTATATATCCTATCTCAAATAGCGCATGGGTGAGCCCAGTTCAGGTAGTACCAAAAAAGGGGGGATGACGGTTGTGACCAATGAGACGAGTGAATTGATCCCACGAGAACGGTCCCAGGTTGGAGGGTATGTATTATTTATAGAAAGTCGAATGATGCCACAAGGAAGGATCATTTCCCTTTTCCGTTTATTGATCAAATGCTTGAAAGATTGGCCATGCACTCTAATTATTGTTTTCTAGATGGCTTTTTGGGGTACTTTCAAATTCCCATTGCTCCAGTTGACCAAGAGAAAACCACGTTCACTTTTCCATATGGCACACTCGCCTATCGTCGCATGCCCTTTGGACTAGGCAATGCTTTGGCTACTTTTCAATGATGCATGTTAGCTATCTTTGCAGATTTTGCAGAGGATATTATGGAGGTGTTCATGGATGATTTTTCAGTTTTCGTGGACTTATTTAATTTTTCCCTCGTGAACTTGGCTAAGGTATTTTTCGATACGGGGAAACCAATTTAGTGCTTAGTTGGGAGAAATGTCATTTCATGGTACAAGAGGACAATGATGTCAGCCAAATGCTCATGCTTAATACCGCAAGTACACGGGTTGTGTCAAGTAATAAAGTTGACTAATAAATCGGATGTCGAACCCACAAGGACCGAGAAGTACTAGTACTAACTGTCTGTCTATTATCTAGTCTATCCAAGAATAGGATGGTGTTTAATTAATCTAAACTAAGAAAACCTAATGATTGGATATCACTAATGACGGGATTAAATCTTGGGGTAAATCAATTATACAAAGTGGGTATTTAGGCAATGAATCCCTCTTTGTTTTCTAACAAGATAGATATTGGATGGTAAAGTTAACAGTTGTAACTGATTAGACCAAGGATTCCTATATCGCTTTCACTCCCGCTGCCGCAGCCGAATTACTAACATTGAGTGGGGTTCTAGGGAATCTACTTCTTGGAAAGATTGTGGGAATAAAACATATGAAAGAGTTGTTTTTCTTAATGCCCGGGTTTTCCCTATACACTCACAAACCTTTCTATTGAGGTAGTTCTAATATGAGGAGGCGTTCGCTTCTTCCCTCATATGAACCTATTGAGATGCTTAAGTTGTCGCAATGTAAGTATTCAATGAATGGAAATGACTCAATAGATCTCAAATCGAAGATAATAAACTAAATACCATTAATATCCAATATCATAGTTAAACTACAACCAAGGGTTCATCAATGACTAAATACTAGAATATTAGTTCTACATAAAAGAAGAACACAAATTGTAACATCCCAAAATTTCCAAAGTAAACTTCAGTAAATTTTTGAAATTTTAAATGAGGTTAACTTAAATCAGATTAATTATTATTAATCTGATCTAGAGCTAAGGCCATCAGATTAATTATTATTAATCTCATTAATTATTATTAATTAGCGCAAAGACTCACGAGGTAAACTATCCAGTCCATGATCTAGAGCTAGCAGCAGTGGTCTTTGTGCTGAAGATATGGTGACACTATTTGTATGGTGAAGCTTGTAAAATCTTCACCGACCATAAAAGCTTGAAGTACTTGATGAGCCAACGAGAGCTAAATATCTTGGCGAGGAGCGGTGGATAGATTTCTTTGAAGGACTATGACTGTACTTTCGAGTACCACCCCAGCAAGTGGAATTTTGTAGGTTACGCCTTGAGCAGAAAGACAATGGCACCGTAGGGGACCACCGACTTCGCCCAGTTGCACGAGTTGAGATCCACTAGGGTCCAGCTCTCAGTGGATGAGCTAGGGGTGTTACTAGCAAGTTTCCACCTGCGCTAATACAATATTGACTCAGTTAAGGAGGCTCAAATCACGAGACCCCAAGTTGATGAAGCTGGCTAGGAAGCTACAAAAGAGAAGACGTGGTGACTATTCCTTATCTTCAGATGGAGCGGTGATGGTTGGTGCTCGAATTTATGTGCCACGCAATGAGGAAGCTCTCAAGCAATTGATATTGGAGGAAGCTCATTGTTCGGACTATGCTATGCATCCAGGGAGCAAGAAGATATACCGCAACATCTGAGTGGCCAGGTGCTTGATCTGTCAGCAGATCAAAGCTGAGTACAAGAAGCCACCAGGGTTGTTTGTACCTTTACAGATTCCAGAATGGAAGTGGGAGCGGATAGCCATGGACTTTGTGACTGGTTTACCAAAAACCAGTAAGGCAAAGATGCTATCTGGGTAATCATTGATCGATTGACCAAGTCAGCTCTCTTCCTTCTGATCAATATGACATATTCTCAGGACCGGTTGGCACGGTTGTACGTAGACCAGATAGTGAGGCTACACGGAGTACCTGTGCCTATAGTTTCTGATAGAGACCCAAGATTCACCTCCCATTTTGGGGAGAGTCTGCATAAAGCGTTGGGGACAAGATTGAACCTGAGCTCGGCATACTACCCGGAGTCAGATGGACAATCAGAGAGAACCATCCAGATACTGGAGGATTTACTTCGAGCATGTGTTATGGAACTTCCCGGGAGCTGGGACGAGAATCAGGGATTGTTGGAGTTTGCCTACAACAATAGTTACCAGGCGAGCATTGGTATGCCATCGTATGAAGCATTACACGGTAGAAGATGCAGAACACCATTATGCTGGGATGGGAACGTGAAAGGAAGATCCTAGGCCCAGAGTTAGTAAAATCACCTCGGAGAAAGTCAAACTCATCAGAGAGCGCATCAGGAAAGCTCAAGAGAGGCAGCCGGGTTACGCCAACAACCGTCGTCGAGATTTGGAGTTCGAGGTAGGAGACGAGGTGTTCCTGAAAGTATCACCATGGAAGGGTGTACTTCGAATCTGTAAGCTGGGAGTCGAGCCCACGATACATTGGGTCGTGATAAGATAGTCGCATGTGGTAGGTCTCGTAGTATACCTGGAATTTATCTTACGAGGCATTGATTGGATACATAATGTTTTTCATGTATGCGATCTTTGCTTGAGGAAGTGCATCAAGGATCGAATCAAGTCTTGGTGGGACCACCGTAGAATTAGCACCGACTCTGAGCTACGTGAGGACAGCAAGACGCATCCTCGATAGGAAGGAGCAGGCATTGAGGAACAAGACGATATCTTTGGTGAAGGTGCTGTGGAGTCACCACCAGGTGGAAGAAGCAACTTGGGAAAGAGAGGACCAGATGAGGGAACAGTCCCATATGTTATTTTAGTTACTGTAAGGAAATTTCGGGGACGAAATTCCTAAGGGTAGGAGAATTGTAACATCCCAAAATTTCCTAAGTAAAATTCAATAAATTTATTAAATTTTAAATGAGTTTAATTAACTTAAATCAGATTAATTATTATTAACCTCGAAGTTAAAGAAAATTAGAATGAAATGCACCAAAATCCATTCTCGTAACTATAGGGTCGAGAGAGGCCTTATTGGGCCAGGCCAGAGTTACATAGAATAGTTGGAGATGGATAGTCGGCCGAGTTAGATTAATTAAACCAGAAATTAATTAAATAATAATTAATCCTGATTAATTAAGTAAGAATATCGAACAAAAGTTAGAGTCCTGATAAAGTAGATCTAGCCTAGTCAAAAGCCGACAAACGTGGATCTGGGTAGGGAAAAGGGACGACCCGTGATGCTCTGATCATTTCGTGTATTTGGCTGAGTTCGTCAGGGCGGGATTCCGGATGCAGTGCGAGATAGTGACAAGCCAGAGAATATCACTGAGTAAGCCCCTCGTGGCCTGACGAAGCACGAAGAAGATAGGATCGACGAAAAGTCGTTCGGCTTGTAGTGGAGGATATTTAGAAGATAAATTTATTTAATCAATCACTTTTTAAGAGATAAGATATTTTAATAAGATAATTAAGTAATATAATCTCATAAGTTAAATAGTGCATTTATATAAGTTATATATATATGAGAAGATAGAGAGAGAGAACAAAAGTTCTCATCTTTACTCTCTCTCCCAATTTAGTTCAGAGAAAGCTTCTTTTCTTCAACCCTAGCCGCGAGCCTCTCTTCCCTTACCCACGCATCCAGCACACTTGAGCCGCCTGCCGTCGGTGAGGACGCCGGCCCGCGACTCCATCAGCCCGCTTCGCCCTCATGCGCGCAGCAGCTTCACTGGCTCGGCTCGGCCACTTGTAGCGACAATCTGACGCCCCATCCCATGGCGCCGCCGCAGCTTCAGGCTGACCTCACGCCGGCCAGAAGCCAGCAGTAAGCTCCGCCGGGTCAACCCCCTCGCAGCGCCAATGAGCTCTTCACCCTCCATTGTGAGCTTCTTGGGATTAACCCTACAATTAACTACGTAATCGAAGGATTAAGTTTGGGAAAAGCTCTAATTGAATTCATAATTTCAGTGTTGGGAGATGGATGATGATATGCATGTATAAGGCTGTGAGATGTTAGACATTCATGTATATGTTGATGTTTAATTAAGTTATTAGTATGTGGTGAATGTTTGTATGATTTCGGGAGCCCTACAAATAGAGGTGGTGCTACCCGATTTTTCTTGAAAATCTATAGAAGTTAAGACCTTATTAGAGATTAGTTATACTTCCAAGCTTAGTTCATTAATTATCTTCAATCCTTGCTTGATATGCTAGTTATTAAGTTTAGGATGGAGATAATTAAGTACAGGTGAAGATTAGTTAGAAGTTATGGAGAAAAACGAGTATAATTCGTACTTCATAAATTAGAAGCATGTATTAGTTGTGAAATAAGGAAACATGCTTAAATAGATTAATATCATTACCGTATTCTATTTAGTTTTAAATTAGAGTACGAATCTAGAATATGGGCTCCGTATAGATTTCTTATTTCAACTATTAGGTAAGGGCAAAGGCAAGTCCGCTGCTGCCGAAGGACCGAGCCAAATTTAAGCTCGAACCAGACTAAGGTGAGGGGAACTACCTGTACAGTTCACTTGTTTTACCGTATTCTTATACAATACAGATTTCAGTTTTGAAAAGCATGATCTAGTAGTTTTATGAAAGTTTCTGGAATTTATAAACCCATTTCATGCTTAGTATTCAGTAACAGAAAAGAGAAACAGTTTCAGATACAGATAGATTACATTCTATTAATATGCTTGTATAGACCAGTGGTGGCTCGTGTAGAGCTAGAGAGTAAGACACTAAGTTAGGAGAGGGGTGATTTAAATTCTGATTTAAGACCGAACTATCTTTTTTAAAAATATTTCCATTTTATAAAAATCAAAACCCCCTTTCCATCCATTCGGATGCTTAGTGTACGTATATATATAGTCGACCACGCGTATCAGATATACTCGTTGGTTGCTGACCATACAGTTTTGAAGTAGATGCGTATTCAGAGAATTAGTCTTGTGTTCATCAGATTATGCCGCATTCCTCGCCTTTTAGAGATAGAGCTTATCTCAGAGAGAGAGAAGGCTTGCAGTCTGCAGATTACCTAGGGGGAACGTCAGCTTCATAAATAATTCACAAGATAGAAAAACAGAAAATCAGATATACATTTAAAAGAGAATACATTGATCAGTATTTACTTGCTCAGTATTCAGTTCAGATTTTAGTATTTTAATTCAGTTATTTTCTATTTATGTTTTTTATACGTCAAATTTCTTTTACAGTTTTACTTATTATACGGGTACTGTTACAGCCGACAAACTTGTTCCCAACTCACTGAGCTCCAGTAGTTCAGCCCCCTCTTCTTTGACGTTGTGATTGCAGGCGTTAGACAGGAGACCATATAGAGGGTCGTCTGATCGCGAGTTAGTGGAGATGTCCAGTAGTTGGCTATGACTCCGCGTCTAGAAGTCTTGTTATCTTGATTATGAGTGTTGTGAGACATTAAGCTTAAGACAATATTTATTAGGCGTTGTATTAAATCAGATTGAGTTGATGTTTTCATGCATTAAGTTTGCTTGTTAGTTTCCGCATGTGTTAATTCTTTAGTTAATTAGCAGTTTACAGCCTTAGGTTTAGGGTTCATTCCCTAGACCTGGCTGGTGTGACACCTGGGTCCTGAAAAGGATAAGTGTGTTACATTTAGTGGTATCAGAGAGAGGTCAATCCTAAGGAAGTCCTAGGGTAGTCAGAGCCTTAGGGTGGAAGTATGTGTTAGTAGGGTAGCTTTTGATAATTGCTTAGGTGTTAGAGAATGCTACTGACACATTCTCTTTTGAGAATGCCACCAAGGAGAAGTGGAAGGCCACCCCGTGTGTCACGGGAGGAATCTGTCTACAGACCTGCGGTAGAAGGTCAGGAACCAGAGGAAGAACCAGAGGAAGTTCCGGAACCAGAAGAAGTTCCGGTACCGAGAGAAGGAGACCAGGCAGAAAGGTCTCATTCATATCATGCACCCGGGTTTTAGCCAGGGATGCACCACAGACCCGGATTCCATCTGGGAATGTATTATGTACCCGGATTTCAGCCGAGAGTACCCTATAGACCCGGATTTCAGCTTGGAGTACACTGTGGACCCGGATTCCAGCCAGGGATGTACTATGGACCCGGATTCCAACTGGGAATGCAATATGGAGCGGGATACAACCCGGGAACGCAGTATGGTTCAGGATACTATCTAGTAGCACAACCTGGACCTGAGAACAACCTGTGAGTACAACTGTGGCAGCCAAAGTAACCTGTGGATGCAAAGATATGTATGATCAGATGACTCAGTCCTTTGCGGCTTTTCCAAATTACCAGCAACCGAAGCCCAAGAAGCATGTTCACGTTACCAAGGCCTGACAGATGGGGTTACCCAGTTCACGAGCACTACTGATCCAGTAGAGGCAGAGAACTGGATCACTCTTCTGGAGCTAGTATTCGAGGCTCTAATGTGTCATGATGAGGAAAAGGTGGCCACTGTCACCTTGCTGTTGGGAGAGAGAGCTTTACAATGGTGGTTGACATACAAGAGGCGCCGGCCAAACCAGACAGTCTTCACATGGGCCCAATTTCGAGAGGCATTCGACCGGAAGTTTATGTCCCAGATCTATAGGGACGCAAAACACCAGGAATTTCTAAGTTTGACTCAGGGGAACCTTACAGTGGCCGATTATGAGGCCAAGTTCACCGATTTAGGGAGGTATGCACCTTCCAACATGAATGCAGAGCACGAGAAGTGCCGGAGGTTCGAACAAGGACTCCATGACGAAATCAGAAACATTGTCACGGTGTCAGGGCTCTAAGATTTCACAGAGTTAGTGGAGGTTGCACTCAGGGTTGAGATAAGCCTTGAGCGATAGAAGAAGCGCTTGGAAAAGTTCAAGAAGCGGAGCGCGCCCAGTTTCCAAATGGGCAACAGTACAAGACCAGCCAAGAAGAGAAACACCAGCAGCAGTGGTGGCTCTTCTACAGGGAGCCAGAATCAGAAGAGGCCCCAATGCCCAACTTGCAAGAGATACCATTTCGGAGAGTGTCGAGCGGGCCTGGGAGCAGGCATTTGCTATCATGTCAACAGCCAGGTCACTACATGAAGGAATATCCCCTGTTAACTCATGGGGGTGATGTAGCTTCCCAATTTCCAGCGGGAGGCCAAGGTACGCAACCGCCACAAAAATTTTCTGCCGTAGGCAGCACAGGGAGCAACCGAGGAGGGTCTTCCGGCGGGAAGTCCAAAGAAGGAGACAGAGGAGTTCCGTCTCAGCTACAGGCCCAGGCTTTTGCAATGACACAGCAGGAGGCTGTGGAGACTCCTGACATCATCACAGGTACTGCTCAGATTTACGGTATTGATGCTTGCGTACTTATTGATCCTGGATCCACGCACTCTTACGTAGCTACCTCATTTAATATGCCTGATGATGTGTATGCTACTAGATTAGCTCAGTCTATTGTTGTAACTTCACCTATAGGTAGTTCTATCGTTGTTAAGGTAGTATACGAGGGATGTGATGTAAGGATAGATGATCAAGAGCTAGCAGCCGATTTGATCCCTATGAGGATCTTAGAGTTCGATGCCATCCTGGGGATAGATTGGTTGGCGACACACCATGCCCACGTCGACTGCTACAGAAAGATGGTGAGCCTAGATGGAGGAGATTCTCTTCTACGGGACGCGAGCCTAGATGGAGGAGACAGAAGAAATATACCTGGCGAACATGGTGGAAGCAGGAGCCCCCAAGGTAGATGTACGGGAGATCGCAGTAGCATGCAAATTTCCTCATGTTTTTCCTAAGGAGTTACCGAGGTTGCCCCCATATAGAGGCGTGGAGTTCACAATTGACTTGATTCCAGGAGCGACACCTATCTCCAGAGCGCCATACAGAATGGCCCCAATGGAGCTGCATGAGTTGAAGGCCCAGTTGGACGAGTTACAGGAGAAAGGGTTTATCAGGGCTAGTACCTCCTCTTGGGGTGCGCCTGTACTCTTCGTGAAGAACAAAGATGGTTCCTTGAGGATGTGTGTAGATTATCGTCTGTTGAATCAAGTCACTATCCGGAACCAGTATCCCTTACCACGCATAGAGGATATGTTCGATCAACTACGAGGAGCGTGCGTCTTCTCAAAGATTGACTTGAAGTCAGGATATCACCAGCTACTAGTGAAGGAAGAGGATGTGCCAAAAACAGCTTTCCGGACCAGATACGGACATTTTGAGTTCTTAGTGATGCCCTTCGGATTGACGAATGGTCAAGCAGCTTTCATGGGATGATGAACAGGGTGTTCGCACCCTACTTGGACCAGTTCGTGGTGGTGTTTATCGATGACATTTTGGTGTATTCCCGGAGCGTGGAGGAACACATCAATCATCTAAGGATAGTCCTGCAAACATTAAGGGAGCAGCAGCTGTATACCAACCTTAAGAAGTGCAACTTTTGGTTGGAAGAAGTAAAGTTTCCGGGACACTTGGTCTCAGCAGCAGGGATCTACGTGGATCCTGAGAAGTTTGAAGCAGTAGTCAACTGGCAAGCCCCAACCACCGTGACCGAGGATTGTGAGCAGAGTTTTCAAGAGCTGAAGAATCGCCTAGGGTCTGCTCCCATCCTTACTTTACCTACCGCAGGCATAGGATTGGAAATTTATATTGATGCTTCGTATAGGGGATTGGGTTGTGTCTTGATGCAACATGGCAGAGTTATCGCCTATGCATCGAAGCAGCTCAAGACTCACGAGGTAAACTATCCAATCCATGATCTAGAGGTAGCAGCAGTGGTCTTTGCGCTGAAGATATGGCGATACTATTTGTATGGTGAAGCCTTTAAAATCTTCACCGACCATAAAAGCTTGAAGTACTTGATGAGCCCGCGAGAGCTGAATATGCGGCGGAGACGGTGGATAGAGCTGCTGAAGGACTATGACTGTACTTTCGAGTACCACCCTGATAAGGCGAATGTTGTAGTTGACGCCCTGAGCATAAAGACAATGGCACGGTTGGGGACCACCGACTTCGCCCAGTTGCACGAGTTGAGATCCAATGTGGTCCAGCTCTCAGTGGATGAGCTAGGGGTGTTACTAGCAAGTTTCCACCTGCGCCCGACGATATTGAGCCAAATTAAGGACGCTCAAATGTGAGACCCCAAGTTGATGAAGCTGGCTAGGAAGCTACAGAAGAGAAGACGTGGTGCCTATTCCTTATCTTCAGATAGAGCGGTGATGGTTGGTGCTCGAATTTATGTGCCACGCAATGAGGAAGCTCTCAAGCAACTGATATTGGAGGAAGCTCATTGCTCGGCCTATGCTATGCATCCAGGGAGCACGAAGATATACTGCAACATCAGAGAAAACTACGTCTGGAGGAGGATAAAGAAGGACATTGCTGAGTATGTGGCAAGGTGCTTGATCTGTCAGTAGATCAAAGCTGAGCACAAGAAGTCACCAGGGTTGTTAGTACCTTTACAGATTCTAGAATGGAAATGGGAGTGGATAGCCATGGACATTGTGACTGGTTTACCCCGAACCAGTCAAGGCAAAGATGCTATATGGGTAATCATTGATCGATTGACCAAGTCAGCTCACTACCTTCCGATCAAGATGACGTATTCTCGGGACCGATTGGCACGGTTGTACGTAGACCAGATAGTGAGGCTACACGAAGTACCTATATCTATAGTTTCTGATAGAGACCCAAGATTCACCTCTTATTTTTGGGAGAGTCTGCATAAAGCGATGTGGACAAGATTGAACCTGAGCTCGGCATACCACCCGGAGTCAGATGGACAATCAGAGAGAACCATCCAGATACTGGAGGTTTACTTCGAGCATGTGTTATGGAACTTCCCGGGAGCTGGGACGAGAATCAGCGATTGTTGGAGTTTGC
Organism: Dioscorea zingiberensis; assembly: GCA_026586065.1. Classification (NCBI taxonomy): domain Eukaryota; kingdom Viridiplantae; phylum Streptophyta; class Magnoliopsida; order Dioscoreales; family Dioscoreaceae; genus Dioscorea; species Dioscorea zingiberensis. Next base: position 45,669,006 of record CM048821.1, on the reverse strand, counting down.
CTACAACAATGGTTACCAGACGAGCATTGGTATGCCACCGTATGAAGCATTATACGGTAGAAGATGCAAAACACCATTATGCTGGGATGAGGAAGGTCAAAGGAAGATCCTAGGCCCAGAGTTAGTACAAATCACCTCGGAGAAAGTCAAACTCATCAGAGAGCGCATCAGGAAAGCTCAAGAGAGGCAGCGGGGTTACGCCAACAACCGTCGTCGAGATTTGGAGTTCGAGGTAGGAGACGAGGTGTTCCTGAAAGTATCACCATGGAAGGGTGTACTTCGATTCCAGAAGCGTGGGAAGCTGAGCCCACGATACTTTGGGCCGTATAAGATAGTCGACAGGGTAGGTCCTGTAGTATACCGACTTATCTTACTAGAAGCACGGTCGAGGATACATAATGTATTTCATGTATCGATGCTGCGGAAGTGCACCAAGGATCCGAATCAAGTCTTGGTGGGACCAGCTATAGAATTAGCACCAGACTTGAGCTACGTAGAGGGACCAGTATGCATCCTCGACAGGAAGGAGCAAGCATTGAGGAACAAGACGATATCTTTTATGAAGGTGCTATGGAGTCACCACCAGGTGGAAAAAGCCACTTGGGAAAGAGAGGACCAGATGAGGGAACAATACCCTCAGTTATTTTAGTTACTTACTGTAAGGAAATTTCGGGGACGAAATTCCTAAGGGTGGGAGAATTGTAACATCCCAAAATTTCCTAAGTAAAATTCAGTAAATTTTTGAAATTTCAAATGAGGTTAATTAACTTAAATCAGATTAATTATTATTATTAACTCGAAGTTAAAGAAAATTAGAATAAAATGGACCAAAATCCATTCTCGTAACTATAGGGCCGAGAGAGGCCTTATTGGGCCAGGCCAGAGTTACATAGAATAGTTGGAGATGGATAGTCGGCCGAGTTAGATTAATTAAACCAGAAACCAATTAAATATTAATTAATCCAGATTAATTAAGTAAGAATATCGGATAAAAGTTAGAGTCCCGATAAAGTAGATCTGGCCGAGTCAAAAGCCGAGAAACGTGGATCTGGGTCGGGAGAAGGGACGACCCGCGATGCTACTGGTCAATCGTGTCATTGTCGTCAGGCCGGATTCCGGATGCAGTGCGAGATAGTGACAAGCCAGAGAATATCACTAGTCGCCCTCGTGACGGCACAGTAAGAAGATAGGATCGACGAAAAGTCGTTCGGCTTGTAGTGGAGGATATTTAGAAGATAAATTTATTTAATCAATCACTTTTTAAGAGATAAGATATTTTAATAAGATAATTAAGTAATATAATCTCATAAGTTAAATAGTGCATTTATATAAGTTATATATATATGAGAAGATAGAGCGAGAGAACAAAAGTTCTCATCTTTACTTTCTCTCTCGATTTAGTTCAGAGAAAGCTTCTTTTCTTCAGCCCTAGCCGCGAGCCTCTCTTCCCTTACCCACTCGTCCAAAGACACACAGGCCTTTGCCGCTGTGAGGACGCCTTGACCGACTCCATCACTCGCCGCCTCACGCAGCAGCCTTCACCGCTTCGCGCTGACTGGATGCTGATGCCCCATCCCAAAGACGACGCCGCCAGAATCGAAGCTTCTGGGCACCTCATCATGCCACCGCTTTCACCTCGCGCCGGCCAGTAGCAGCGATACTCACGGGTCAGCCCCCTCGCAGCGCCAACGAGCTCTTCACCCTCCATTGTGAGCTTCTTGGGATTAACCGTACAATTAACTACATAATTGAAGGATTAAGTTGGGGAAAAGCTCTAATTGAATTCATAATTTCAGTGTTGGGAGATGGATGATGATATGCATGTATAAGGCTGTGAGATGTTAGAAATTCATGTATATGTTGATGTTTAATTAAGTTATTAGTATGTGGTGAATGTTTGTATGATTTCGGGAGCTCTACAAATAGAGGTGGTGCTGCCCGATTTTTCTTGAAAATCTATAGAAGTTAAGACCTTATTAGAGATTAGTTCATTAATTATCTTCAATCCTTGCTTGATATGCTAGTTATTAAGTTTAGGATGGTGATAATTAAGTACAAGTGAAGATTAGTTAGAAGTTATGGAGAAATACGAGTATAATTCGTACTTCATAAATTAGAAGCATATATTAGTTGTGAAATAAGGAAACATGCTTAAATAGATTAATATCATTACCGTATTCTATTTAGTTTTAAATTAGAGTACGAATCTAGAATACGGGCTCCGTATTCATAGATTTCTTATTTCAACTATCAGGTAAGGGCAAAGGCAAGTCCGCCGCTGCCGAAGGACTGAGCCAAATTTAAGATCGAACCAGACTAAGGTGAGGGGAACTACCTGTACAGTTCACTTGTTTTACCATATTTTTATACAATACAGATTTCAGTTTTGAAAAGCATGATCTAGGTGTTTTATGAAAGTTTCTGGAGTTTATAAACCCATTTCATGCTTAGTATTCAGTAACAGAAAAGAGAAACAGTTTCAGATACAGATAGATTACATTCTATTGATATGCTTGTATAGACCAGTGGTGGCTCGTGTAGAGCTAGAGAGTAAGACACTAAGTTAGGAGAAGTGTGATTTAAATTCTGATTTAAGACCGAACTATCTTTTTTAAAAATACTTCCATTTTATAAAAATCAAAACCCCATTTCCATCCTTTCGGATGCTTAGTGTAGATATATATAGAGTCGACCACGTGTATCAGATATACTCGTTTGTTGCTGACCATACAGTGTTGAAGTAGATGTGTAGTCAGAGAATTAGTCTTTTGTTTATCAGATTATGCCGCATTCCTCGCCTTCTAGAGATAGAGCTCATCTCAGAGAGAGAGAAGGCACAGGTACAGATTACCTAGGGGGAACGTCGGCTTCATAAATAATTCACAAGATAGAGAAACAGAAAATCAGATATACATTTAAAAGAGAATACATTGATCAGTATTTACTTGCTCAGTATTCAGTTAAGATTTCAGTATTTTAATTCAGTTATTTTCTATTCATGTTTTTTTTACGTCATATTTCTTTTACAATTTTACTTATTATACGGTTACTATTACACCCGACAGACTTGTTCCCAACTCACTGAGCTCCAGTAGCTCAGCCCCCTCTTCTTTGATATTGTGATTGCAGGCGTTAGACAGGAGACCATATAGAGGGTCATCTGATCGCGAGTTAGTGGAGATGTCAAGTAGCTGGCTCTGACTCCGGGTCTGGAAGTCTTGTTATCTTGATTATGAGTGTTGTGTGACATTAAGCTTAAGACAATATTTATTTGGTGTTGAATTAAACCAGATTGAGTTGATATTTTAATCCATTCAGTTTGCTTGTTAGTTTCCCCATGTGTTATCTCTTAAGTTAATTAGCAGTTTACAGCCTTAGGTTTAGGGTTCATTCCCTAGACCTGGCTAGTGTGACACCGGGGTCCTGAAAAGGATAAAGGGTGTTACACAAATCCATTACAATAGAAGAAGAAAACATCATGATAAGTACAAATAAACCTCCCTCCAATGTTTCCTCCACTGTTGTGGCGCATGTGGATCTGCAGTAATGAACTCCCTTCAAGCCTTTGCTATCTCCCAAGAGAATCCTTCCAAACCCTAGCCATGAATGAGCTCCAAGATCTCCAAGATGGCCAAAAAGGTGGCCCAAGGCTAAGAGATCTTTTTCAAACCCTAAAACATCAGTATTTATAGGGTTTCCCGCATCTCAAAACTACTTCTATGAAAATCGGGTGAGAATCAGGTCCAAAATGGTCGCAGAAATAGCCCAGACAGGCTCATAGACATGGGCTAAAAACACTATTGATGGGCTAAAAATACTGTGGTAGGTACTGTAGACGGGTCCGTCCTGTAGCAGACAGGTCCGTTTGATTTGTTCTCCAAGAATGAATGACCCGTATGCATTTTCAATAACCCCGTTACTGACCTTATACATGATTTATACAAGGTCGTCTTCTGAATTAGGTCTGAATTCTAATGCTAGACTGTCTTGTCTGGAGTACGGACGGATCCATCAGGATATTTACGGTCTGCGCAGTCTTTAACAAGTGTTCGATCGGATGACCATTTCAACACGGATTAACCTGAAATTTTAACTATGTGTTCCTGACTTCTTGTTCTCCAATCTGAACGTCAGGATTGGCATTAGAGTCCTTTAGCACCTCCAATAAAATTCGGACCTTTGCTGCATTTTTCAGGATGCTCACAACCCTATCTCATCCTCTCTTTCTTTGCTCTTTTGTCATGGAACAATTCTTTTAATTGCCAGTTGAGCATCCTATTATCTGGAGTATGTATTTTAAGCTTCTTTTGATTGATTTCTCTTCAAGATTGCTTCAAAAGTCAAATTTTCCATTAATTTCTCCCGGTATGTCCTGTTTCACAAAGATAATACAATTTAAGTACCGACGGGCTATGATTCATCATAATCACATGCCAAATGTATACAAATATGATATAAAAATATAGTCAAGTGAATACTTATCAGGAATTGTACTAGCCCACAAGATTTTAAGCAAGGGTATTGAGGTAGACAAAGCAAAGATTTACACTATCGAGAAACTACCCCCACCGACTTCAGTGAAAGCCATTAGAAGTTTTTTGGGACATGCCGGGATCTACAGGTAGTTCGTAAAGGATTTCTCGAAAATTGCAAAGCCATTGACTAAGTTGCTTGAAAAGGATGTCCCGTTTAATTTCGATGAAGAATGTCTAATTGCTTTAACTATCTTGAAGGAGAAACTTGTGCAAGCTCCAATTGTGCCCACACTGGACTTGGATCTTCCATTTGAACTCATGTGAGATGCAAGTGACCATGCAATCGGGGTAGTTTTGGGGCAGCAAAAGAACAAGCACATCCAACCAATTTATTATACTAGAAAGGCTTTGACAGCAGCCCAAGAAAACTACACCACCACCAAGAAGGAGCTCCTTGATATCATCTTTGCTTTTGATAAGTTCTGCCAGTACTTGGAACTCTCTAAAGTTGTAGTCTACACTGACCATTCAGCATTATGCTATCTCCTAACTAAACCGGATTCTAAACCACGATTGATTCGTTGGGTAATTCTATTACAAGAATTTTACTTGGAGATAAAGGACAAACAGGGTGCAGAGAACCTAACAGCTGATCACTTGTCCCAGTTAGAGAACCCAAGTAGAGACTTATTGAAAGAAGAAGACATTAAGGAGGAATTCTCGGAAGAACATCTTTATAGTTTACAAGTGATACAAGAGCAACTGAAAGTCATCAATGAGAAAGAAGAAACCCCTTGGTTTGCCGACATTGCAAACTATCTAATTACCAGGTCCCTCCCAACATCCTATGACTACTCACGGAAAAAGAAGTTCTTTGCGGAGTTGAAATACTATACATGGGATAATCCCTACCTCTTTCAGGCATGTGCTGATCAAGTGATAAGGAGATGTGTTTCGAAAGAGGAAGGGTAAAGAATCCTGGAGTATTGTCACGAAGGACCTACTAGAGGACACTATAGTTCGAACAAAATGGCAACAAAGTCCTACATTCCAGATTTTATTGGCCAATTTTATTTTAGGATACAGAGAGATATGCCCAATCTTGTGATAGGTGCCAACAGATTGGTAACATCTCTCATTGCGATGAGATGCCACAAAGTTCGGTGCAAATATGTAATGTGTTTAATGTTTGGGGGATACACTTCATGGGGCCCTTCCCTAACTCTCGTAGCAACATATTTATTTTGGTGGTAGAAGATTATGCCTCTAAGTGGGTGGAGGTACAAGCTTTACCCACTAATAATGCCATAGGAGTCGTTTGGTTCCTCAAGAAGCTATTCTCTCGATTCAGAACGCTAAGAGCCATCATTAGTGATCGGGGAACACATTTTTGCAATGCGGAGTTTGCTAAAATCCTCAAAAGATATGGCATTGTACATTGCACCTCTACACCATACCATCCTTAAACAAGTGGCCAAGTGGAAGTATCAAATCGAGAATTGAAGAAGATGCTTGAAAGAACAGTTGCGCATAGTAGAAAGGATTCGGCAAAAAAATTAAATGATGCGCTGTGGGCTTATCGCACTGCCTATAAAGCACCCAGCAACACTTCCTATCGACTTGTCTACAGGAAGGCCTGTCACTTACCGGTTGAACTTGAACACAAAGCCTAATCGGCCATCAAATTTCTAAATTTTGATACCTCTTTCGTCGGCAATAAATGAAGATTTCAACTAGATGAGCTTGAAGATTGGCATTTGTCTGCATATGAAAGTTCAAGATTGTACAAAGAGCAGATAAAGAGACGCCATGACCAAGCACTTAAGCAACATAAACAATTGAAGGAGGGAGATAGTTTTTTGCTATTCAATTCAAGGCTCAAATTATTTCCAGGAAAGTTACGGTCAAGATAGTCTGGACCCTTCACCGTCACCAAGGTTCATCCTCAAGGGGCAGTGGAGATTAATTATCCTGAAAATGCATATTTAAAGTACGTGGTCATAGGCTCAAATCATACCATGATGCTTTCGTCAAGGGTAGAGCCGATGAGGACTTTAAGCTATTTGAACCCCCGTGAGGTAAGTTGAAGATACATCAAGCTAGTGACGTTAAACAAGCTAGCGCTTCTTGGGAGGCAACCCAAGTTCTTAAAAATTTCTTTTCCTTTAGTTGCAAGTTTCTTTTGTTTAGTTAGATTGTGTGTTTGGAAAAAATGAATGAGATGTTTCATATCCATGTTCATGCTATCTTATATCATCATGCTGGTTGTTGTTCATTCATAGCCCTAGATTGATAATAGTTATTAGGTAGCGTGAGGAGGGTTCGAATGGCATCCTGGATTAGCTGTATAAGCCAAATCTAGGCCTATATGGGGTGTTATATGGGTTGTTATACGGCCGTATCACACCGTCAAAGACTTATATGGGGTATACGGGTTGTATGATAACCGCCAATTGCCAAAGTTGGGTGTTATGAAAGCGCCCCCTCATTTCTTTCTAAAACCCTAGCCGACCACACCCCTCTCTACGTCGATCTGAGCCTCCTCCTCACCGACGCAATCTCTCCTCTTGATTTTGGGCTTTCTTCTTCCCTAGGTATGCTTCCTAATGGCTTTATTTGTCAATTGTGTTCATCTTCTCCATGTTTAGAACCCTATGGATTGAATGAATGGTTGATTAATGTATGCTTTTGCATCTAATTTTTGTCGCAATAGTTTGATTAAAGGAATGCCTAGAGTTTAGGATGAGAAATGGGTGTGATTTGGATATAAATGGGGCACAAAATCGAATGGTCGTCGGTAACCCAGTGCCCAGGTACATACAGGCTATATACCAGCCCGTATGGCCCCCAGGCAGGGTCATATGGGTTATATAACAGCCCTTATGAAGTCCCGCATAAGGCCAATTAAGGGTTGTAGTGCACAATTTTCATTCCTTTCCCAATATTTTCCGTTGCACTAATATCCTTTTAAATTATTTTGCAGATATACCTCACAAGCAAGTCATATAAAAGAAATGCAAAACTGGGGAGGGCTCCACATCCAGCACACCACACTTCGAGGAAGAGCGCTTTCTCCAACGCTATCATCGCCTGGCAGCCAAACACTTCGGGCATACTTGTTTCATTGATTGGGGGGTTCTCACTCAACTTAGGATTATGGACCGAGTTCGAGGGATGCTTTCGGTGTGTGGTTGGTACAAGGTGTTCTCCATTAACTATGAGATTTTTCGCGAGGCCATCTTGGAGGTCCTGAGCACTTTCGAGGCCGACAGGGGTGAAGTGTCTGAGCGGTCCCTCACTGCTATATCAGTTTACCTATTTGGGGAGCGAAGGACCATGAGCTACACTCGGTTCTCTATGTAGATGGGATTATATGATCGGGACCACATCGACACTCGCGAGTATAGAGAGATTCTTAATGCCTTCTCCGAGCACATCATCAGGACCACCAGATATTTGATTCAACTTGGGGGACCCCAAGGGAACAATAAGGTATCCTTCATTAGCGATCCGGTTCACCGCTACATCCACGCCCTAGTCAGCCGCACCATCGCAGGGAGGGATGATAGTACCGGCGTCGTCACCCTCACCGAGATGTTCCTTCTATACAGCATTTTCGAGCGAGTACCTATCCATTTGGCTCAACAAGGGACGTACACCTGCCTTAAGGGCATCAATGCGGGACCCTACATCACTCACCTTATCATCGGGAAGAGCCTTGAGGAGAAGATGGAGCATATGCAACGACTACAGCTTATGACTGCATTGGGGATGAGCACTCTATTTCAAATGGTGCTCGTCGTGCACTCCAGCAGCCACTACACACTCGTGGGCCAGGGATCAGACAGTTCTGATGATCAGGAGTTTGACACTGAGGACTCTGATCTACTATCCCCTGTTGGCCAGCTCCCATCCTTAGTGTACAGGAGTCATTTGGAGAGATTGGAGAAGCAGATACTTGAGGTCCGCTAGCTCGTAATACCATCCCATCGAAAGCAACGAGAGATGTTGACCCAGATCCTAGTGGAGCAGCTTTGCGCGACCACTTCACTGAGCTCTCCCTTTTTATCCGAGGGGAGGCATCATTTGCACCTCCTCCATCTCAGGGACTGACAGTTGGATTACTAGAGACACAAGCAGATGACCCAGCTTTCTGATGATGGAGACATCTCTTGTTACTTATGTTCTTGTGTCGTTTTATTTTGTGTGTTGTTTTTATTTGCTTATCGGTGCTATGCAGATTCATGTCTTTCATTTGTGCACTGTTGTGTTAGTTAGCAAGGACACCACCCTGCTAAACTTATCTTTATCTTTACTTTCTGTAGATTCCTTTGATTTCCTATTATTTCTTTTGTGGAGTTATGATGATTCCCCTCTCTTACAAATTTGGAACTTGTACAAGTATCTCCCAGTAATCGCCAAGCAATCGATTCATGGAAATCAAAGGGCACAACAAATTAGCGGGGGAAGTTTTTTAGTTCACCTTTCTCCATGCTATTTGAATTTTGTTTTATTGCGTACATTGAGGACAATGTACCTTTTTAAGTGTGGAGATGGGTGGCTACCTATCTCTTTGTGCATCTATAGAAAGTTTTAAAGTGTGGAGATAGGTAGCTCTTAGTGAAATTCATTGCAAATCTTTATTCATGACTAGCATATGTCGATGAAGGCCCTAAGTACCAACGTTGACAAATTCTATTTCTAGGGCACCATCATAGCACATAATTTTGTCAAAGTCTCAATTGAATTGCCATGGGCACTTGGAGAACATCTTCCTCATACTTATAATCTTTAGAGACAATAGATAACATATTGCCATGCTCTCTTGACTTTAATAGTTAAGCATAATTTTCAATGGCTCCAAGAGATTTCATAGCACTAGTTCAGATCTCTAACCCCTCATAACATGATCTGTTGGGCAAGTAAGGGGAGAATAAATAAATCTATACATAGTTGTTGTAAAACAATAAAGACAGTGTTCCGCTGCTTGTTATGATGAAGTAGTTTGGGGTTCTGGCTCCTAATAAGAGTATTCCTCAATTCGAAAAATAACCACTTAGCATGAACACAACCATGTGGAGCCGTAACCACCTTAGTAGCTAAGTGCACTAGTGCCTAATCAGCAGGAGCACCCTGCGAAGAGGAGGAATTATACTCTATATTGTGTCTTTAGTGCGGGAAAGTCGGATCCATTAGGGATGCCCTACCGGAATAAGAAAAATAAATATAAATATAAATATAAAGAAATAAATAAATAAATTGTCCTCAACTTATTTAATCTAAGGGGACTTCTTTGATCATAGGGCCTCAAGGATTTTCTAGAGTCTATTGAGGATATGCTTGTCTTGCAAAGATTTTGGAACATAGCATGTGGAGTGAACAAGCTTTGTCTAGTATTATATTGAAAAATTGTCACGAGATCTATCTAATCCTTCGCGTAGAAATGGGAGAACAAACACTTGGATGGTGAACTTGGAAAAGAGTTGAGTCATGAGTTTTATGGCCAAAGGATGAACACTTATCTTTTCTTTTGTTAATTTTATTAGTTTGCTTGAGGACAAGCAAACCATTAAGTGTGGAGATATGTGATAAGTGTTCATTTAAGCATAATTCTAAACCATATTCTTGCATGCTTTTCATGCAATTGTTAGGAGTTTTGGCCCACCGATACTTAAAATGTATTTATTTTGATAAACAGGGCAAGATATCAAGACCCCAGGAGAAATGAAGCTTTTCAAGGAAAAATTAAGGCCGAAATGAAACATTCATGAAGAAAGAACCTAGGTATACAAGCTTCCATACGGCCCGTATGGACCTGGACAATCGAGGCCCATACAGTCAATCTCCTCTGGGGTCGTACGGTACCCCGTATGACTCATACGGTCCCTCATATGGTTTGTCATACGACCTTATGGACATACCTGAGAGTTATATGGGCCCATATATGGCCCGTATATTTAACCATACAGGGTAAGTTTTTTGCGGATCTGCGGAACTAAGCAAGGGCACAAATGTAAATGGCGCTTTAAAACCCTAAGAATGGAGCATATAATCCGAGATTTGGGGAGTTTAAAGAGGAGGCTAGCTTAGGAGAGAGCTTGGGGGGGAGAAAAGAAGCTTGATTAGGGTTTGGAGATCTTCATCATCAACCCTAGGAAAAGGAGAAAAAGGGGGCAAGAGCTTAAAGAGGAGTCAAGGAATCCACCAATGGTGTATGTAATATCCTTGTTTGTTATGAACTTCTTGATTTCTTGCATCTTTGTGTTGATTGTTGTTTTCCTTTGATTGAGAGCTAGTTTTGTAGATACTTGGGTGTTGATGACCCCTTGGATATGTTTTAAATGATTTTTACTTTCTATGTATGAATACTTGGATGAATCTATGTGCCTATTGGATGTTTTAATAAGTAAATCCTTCTACGTCGAGAGCCCCGAGGATTATCGTAGTCCATATGGGGGAAGAACGAGAGCCTGCCAATGCTAGACTATCTCTAATCGAGGGGATTGCCAGTATACCGGGAGTCTGGGTGCTAAGGAGAGCGAATCCTTTAGATGTACTATTCCCATAATCCCTCTAAGATTTAGGTTCCCTAGAACATCATTGGTAAGGGTACTAGAATTAGTAACTCACCTCGAGAAAAGGAGTGAAAGCACTTTAGGAACCCTTGGCCAAGAACTAACCACGCGTCATCATAGAGAGTTCCATCCATCCTTTAGAAATCCAAGGGAAAATCAATCACCCAAGTATCCCCTTTTCATGATTGTTTAATCTGAAAAGTAATTGAACCTTTTTCTTGTGTTTTGCAATTTAATAGTTTAGACTTAGTTTAATCACTCACTTTTGGATCGACTAGATAGTAAATGAGTAGGGGGTACTAGTATTTCCATCTCACTGAGTATCAATAACCCAACTTTTCAAGAGTCCACTTTATTACTTGATACGACATGTACACTTGCGGATTTTGCGCATCAATGAGTATTTTGCTCAATCAAGTATTTGGCGACATTGCTGGGGACTGAGACTATTAGGAACACTAGAAGTTTATCAATCTAGTCATTAGTTTTAGGTTTTTGTTTTTCTTTGATATATATATATATATATATATATATATATATATATATATATATATATATATATATAAAACTAGTTTTCTGTTGTTCTCTTCTATGCGAGGTACCATGTCCCATGCAAATTCAAATCAAGAAGCTGCAGCTATTGCTCTTGGAGAAATTGTTAGTGAACTTAGAAGAAATACACCAATTCAAAGAACCCCATACAACAAAACTTATTTCATATTGGGGAGGATACCTGAATTACCCAAATTATCAAGATGAACCACAATGGGGATATTCCCAACAAGGAGTTCTTCAATACTCCCTACTTCAAGAACAGTGGCACAATCATCCTCCAAAATTCCTAGTATGAAATCCACAAGGAGGCATCAGAGAATCTGAATTGCCAAGAAGTCTTTGCAAATTTTATGGAATGATATTTCCATGAGTTTAAAAGCATGCATCCCAAACAACCCATTGAAATTCATACGACGGCAATAAAAGATGTGCACTCGCAAGAGGTCTCTGACATTTTTATAGTGGAACACTCTCAGGTGCTTTATAATGCGTATATTACACAGCCCACTCCTGATGTTGAGGAAGGATTGCAAGTAACAATCACCCTTATGGATATGGATATAAAAATGAGTCATGAGAAAGCAAATTGCAAGGATGATCTTAATTTGACTCATACTTTAAAGGCAAAAGAATGGTCAGCTCTGTGATAAGTGTTCATTTAAGTATAATTCTATGCTATATTCTTGTATGCTTTTCATGCAATTGTGAGGAGTTTTGGCCCACCTATGCTTAAAATGTGTTTATTTTGATAAATAGGACAAGATATTGAGACCCCATTTGATAAACATGACAAGATATTGAGACCCCAGGAGAAATGAAGCTTTTGAATGGAAATTGAGGCCAAAATGAAGTATTCTTGGATAAAGAACCCAGGCATACGGGCTTCCATTCTGCCCGTATCGACCTGGAGAATCGAGGCCCATACAGTCTGATAAGCGTTCAAATGAGCATATTTACATACCATATATATACTTATTTTCATGTCAAATGCAATGATTTGTAGCCCGCCGGTACTTAAAATGCTTCATATTTTGTAAACAGGACATAAATAGGCCACCCCGACGAAAAGGAAGCATTTATCAACAAAATGAAGAACAAACGAAGATATTTTGAAGTAAACAGGGAGTGAACGGCCGTTCACACCTGGGCACAAAGGCAGGCAGAATGAGAGGGTGAACGGCCTTGTGAATGGCCGCTCACCGCCGCTCAGAAAGCAAGCCGTGGAGGTGAACGGGCCGATGAACCGCCAGCCACCGGCCGTTCGTGAGCAAGCCGTGAGGTGAACGGGTGATGAATGGCCGCTTGACTGCCGGTTCAGAAAGTGTCGTGAGCTGAACGGACTGATGAACAGGCCGTTCACGAGGCCGTTCATCGTAACTTTTGCAGCTTCACGGGCCCAATCAAGGGCAATGTTGTAATTTTTTAAGTGGAACCCTAATTCATGGGTATAAATAGTTAAGTATGAGGGTTGAGAGAGAGGTTGGCTTGGGAGAGAGGCGAGAGGAGAGATTAGGGCTTGGGGGGTCATCTCCCCCAAATCTTGAGAGTAGAGAACCCTTGGAGCTACAAGCATTGGAGGTAATGGTGTCCTCTATTACCCTTTCTTTGGTTTGTAAGCTTTCCTATTTTGGTTTGAGTTCCCCATTTATGGGGAACTAATCTATTGGTACTTGGGTATGTTGAACTTTTGGATTGAGCATTAATAGTATTGAATGTTTATGATGATTTGTTGGTACTCTCTTGAATGTCTAATGAATGTTATGTATTGATTGTAATTTCATTACTAGAAATTACTTGTGTGCAATACAAGGGCTAGAGCTAGCGCTTCCTTGTATTAGGAACTTGCTTCATTAGAGAGTTTCATGAGTACACCGAGGAATCGGGTAGTAGAAGGGCGAACGACTCCTTTATACGAATTCACCCCCATGATTCTTCCAATATACATGAATTTCCTTGAACTTCATATCAAGTCCTAGGAGACTAGTTATCCAACCACCTTGGAAGAGGGGTTGGATATAATTTAGGAATTGCCCCTTGAACCTCATATCAAGTCCTAGGAGACTAGTTATCCAATCGCCTTGGAAGAGGGGTTGGATATAATTTTAGGGATTATTGGCACAAGAAGTATCAACATTGATTCATAAACATCTTTGCTCATCTTTAGAATTGAAATCCAAAAGGGATACATACCCAAGTATCCTCTCCTGCCATTGATTCACCCCAATCAACTCTCAATTTTCAGTTCTTATTCGCAATCCTTTGTAGCTCTTTAGTTTTGAAAACCAAAACCCCCCAATTTACTATTCGGCTAGGTTAGTAAAGCTTGGTTTACACTTAGCAATCTTTATTCCATGTGGTTCGACATCCGACTTCCCATAGTCCACTTTATTACTTGATCACGACCCCGTATACTTGCGGAAAACACGCCATCACAGTCAATCTCCTCTTGGGTCGTACAACACCGCATATGACTTATACAAGCCCCCATATGGTCTGTCATACGACTGTATGGTTGTACCTGAGGTTTTACGGGACCTTATACGGGCCCATATGGCGTAAGTTTTCTACGGATCTGTGGGCCTAAGCAAGGAAAAAAATGTAAATGATGCTCTAAAACCCTAAGAAGGGTGCTTATAATCCGAGATTTGGGGGTTTTGGAGAGAAGGCTAGCTTAGGAGAGAGCTTTGTGGGAGAAAAGAGAGCTTGATTAGGGTTTGGAGATCTTTATCATCAACCCTAGAAGGAGAAGAATAGGGAGCAAGAGCTTGAAGAGGAGTCGAGGAATCCACCAACGGTGTATGTAATATCCTTGTTTGTCATGAACTTCTTGATTTCTTCCATCTTTGTGTTTGATTATTGCTCTCCTTCTATGGAGAGCTAATTTTGTAGATACTTGGGTGTTGATGACCCCTTGGATATGTTTTAATTAATGTTTACTTTCTATATATGAATGCTTGGATGAATCTATGTGTCTATTGGATGTTTTAATGTAAGTGAATCCTTCTACGTTGCGAAAGCCTGGAGGGATTTTTGTAGTCCATATGGGGGAAGAAGCGAGCGCCTCCTTATGTGTGGACCACTCCAATACAGGGGATTGTGAGTATACCGGGAGCCCAGGTACTAAGGAGAGTGAATCCTTTAGATGTATTCTTATCATAATCCCTCCAAGACTTAGGTTCCTTAGAATATCATTGGTAAGGGCACTAGCATTAGTAATTCACTTTGAGAGAAAGAGTAAAAGGACTTTAGGAACCCTTCGCAAAGAATTCACCGAGCATCATAATAGAGAGTTCCATCCATCCTTTAGAAATCCAAGGGGGAATCAATCACCCAAGTATCCCCTTTTCATGATTGTTTAATCTGAAGAGTAATTCAACCCCTTGTAGGGATGGCAACTCCCGTGCCGATCCGTAGTTTCCTATCAGTTCCGCCCCAAATGGAGAGGTTTTTTTTTGTTAGAGAGCGGGGCATGGGGCAGGGCGGGGCGAGGCTTTTTTGTATTGAGTGCGGGGCGGGGCGGTTTTGGTAAACATCTATTTTAAATTCGCCCCGCCCCTCCCCGCTAAAAAAATTACAAAAATACCCTTATATATATATATATATACATATATATATATATATATATATATATATATATATATATATATATATATATAATATTTTTAGGGTTTAAGGTTACAAACTCAAACTTACAATAGAGCAACCTTAACTTTGAAATTTGGATATTGGCAGCTGGCCTTCTACTTCACGGCGAGGTCTTCTCCAGATCAGGCGAAATCGAATACTATTCCTGCCCAAAATCTAATCATGACTATATTCTTCCTCCCTGAATCTCCATTCTCTGGCGTTCGCGAGCCAATCTCTTCTCTCTATTCTCCCAAGACTTGCAGCTAATCTCTTCTCAGATCCATATGTTTGTTTCTCTCTCGTTTCTATTTTGATCTCATGCGTGATGTGTCTTTGGCTCATTGCTCCTATGTTGTTGTTTTATTTTGATTCTTGCTTGCTTTGGCTTGATTGATAGATTCAACGAGACTGGCTATGTTTTGATCTCTTGCTCTCGAAAAATTTGTTTTTCTATGTTATTCCTATGATTTTTTTAAAAAAATGATGCTTTTCACATTTAGATAAGCTTTAGTGAATTGGTATTCAATGGAAAGTATGAAAAAAAGAAGGAAAATTGATACGAAGTTTGCTATATTTCCTGTCTTTGATCTGATTGATCTAATTACACTGAAGAAAGAAATATCGTGACTTTGTGAGTTTGCTACTTTTCCCTTTCTTTTCTCCTTTAATTTTCAAGAGAATATTTATTTAGCTCATGACCACCTACAGATTTTGGAAATCATATAAGTGAAAAACTTTAATATTTTAATAGCAAATTCATTATTCAATGTCTATTGCTGCAAAACAAACTGTAATCTTATAATGTACAGTAGTTTGATGATGTTTTGCATATAAGAAAAATATATTTTCATCAAGTTTGATGATGTTTCTGATGGTTTCATTTTTCTTATGGAATATTTTAATGTATAGGCAAAGTTGTTTATCATGGAAGGTGAATCTCAATCTTCAACCCCCATTGAAAATGCCAATGCAAAATCAGCTCCTACTCTTTCACCAATGGGTATGGTTTGTGAATCTTCAACTCCAACTCCAATTTCAAGTTCTACTCCAATTGCATATAAATCTTTTTCAGCCCCTTCAACAAATGATGATGATGTTAACATTTTTAACCCCATAAAATTAAAATCTGTTGTATGGGAACATTTCATAAGACAACAAATTGATGGATAATGGGAAGCAATATATAATTATTGCAAAAGGATGCTTGGTGGAAAATCTAAGAATAGAACAACTCATTTGTATGACCACTTGAAGAGATGTCCAAAGCTAACACACAAATATCTCAAACAACAACTTAGTGGTAAAGCAAAGTAAGGGTGATGGAACAAAGCTTACCAATCATGCATTTGACCAAGCCTTGGTAAGAAAAGAGCTTGCTCAAATGATTATAGTTCATGAGTACCCTTTGTTCTTGGTTATCATACTGGGTTTTGGAAGTATTCATCTCTTCTCCAACCATTGTTCAATGTTCCTAGCAGAAACACAAAAAAGAATGATATCCTCAAAATTTACAAGGAGCGGAAGTTACAGACGATGAAAATGATCGAGTCCAATGATAGCAAAATTGCAATCACAACTAACATTTGGATAGCAGATCATCAAAAGAAAGGGTACATGGCTCTGACTGCTCACTTCATTGATAAGTCTTGGACTTTACAAAAATGAATCTTGAGGTATGATTTTAAATAAAGTGATCATGTTAATTATTTATTTTCATTTATATCTAAGTTAGTGGATGAATCTAATCTAAGCATGATTATATATGTAGGTGTTGTTATGTCACTGCACGACACACAAAAGAAGTAATTACCGCTGAGTTTATGAAAATTCTTTTAGACTGGGGACATGACAAAAGATAGTCTACTATTACTTTGGATAATTGTTCAGTCAATAATGGAGTTGTAAACCTTATGCTTGATGGACTTCATCCGAAATCACTTATACTTGGAGGTGATTTTTTTCATATGCGTTGTTGTGTGCATATTTTAAATTTGATTGTCAAGGATGGGTTGGATGCCATTGGTGATGGCATATATAGAATTCATGAAAGTGTTCACTTTTGGACAGCTACTCCAAAAAGAATAGAAAAGTTTGGAGAGTCTGCTCGACAATTGTGTATTCCAATTTCAAAAAAATTGTGCCTTTATTGCAAAACAAGATGGAACTCGACTTACATGATGAGTGAGATAGCTTTATATTACGAAGATGTGTTCAACCATGCAAAGTTAAGTGATCCAATGTGCAAGATTTGTCCAACAGAGGCAGATTGGGAAATGGCAAGATTAATTGTTGGAAAGTTACAAATAATTTATGAGGCAACTAACATATTTTTAGGATCTAAGTACTCAGCTGCAAATACTTATTTTCCAGAGATTTGTGAGATCAAATTGGCTTTGTCCGAATGGCTTTGTGATTCTAATGTGACAATTGCATTAATGGATACAAGGATGCGGGAAAAGTTTGATAAATATTGGAATGTAGTTCAGGGCTTTATGGGGGTAGCGACGGTGTTTGATCCAAGGTACAAGAAATGCATGTTGGAATATTACTTTTCTAATATATACAGAGATGTTTGTGATATGGAAATAGTTAGAATTGATGAGATTTGTCGCAACATAATTTCTGAATATGAAAACAAGTTTTCAAAGCTTGAAGTTGCAAAAAACAATGCTTCCACCTTGGTTCAACAAAACAATTTTTCAGATTGATATGATGAATTTGTCAATAGGAAGAAGAGTAAAATTACACGTGTGGAGTGAGTTTGATTTCTATTTGGAGGAAGATGTTATACCAAGATCTCCCGATTTTGACATATTACGATGGTGGATGATGGCTGGAATCATGTATCCCACAATGCAAAGGATAGCTAAAGATATATTTGCTATACCTCTCTCCACAGTGGCTTCGGAGTCTGCATTTAGTACAGGTGGTCGATTGTTGGGTCCATATCATAGTAGACTTCATCCAACTATGGTGGAAGCTTTGACTTGTACCCAAAAATTGTTAGTTAATCAATTAGAGGGTAAATTCTATAATTTTAACTTTCTATTATAACTTTGTTCAATAATTTATCAAATTTTTTTTCTAACTTTATTATTTAGATCAAAATTCAATTATATTGGATATTGCTTCACTTTGTGAAGAGGGAGATGATATTTATTCCATTGCTCTTGATTTGGCATAGTATGTTATAATTTATTTATCTTTTCTCTATCATAAATATCTTATAGTATTCATGTTAACATTCTTTCTTTTTATCTAGTCTTATAGGATTAACCACTTGAGCAAGATAGAGTCTAGACTCCAAGCATTTGAGATGAGATGAGACATCAAATCATGTTGGAACATGGAATTATTGTGTTGAATTTGACTTATTATTTTGTTTTTATGTATTATTTTTCTTTTATTATGCTTCATGTTGCTAAAACTATAAACAAGCATCATATTTGGAACCATATCTTAATGCTTTAGTTTTCTTTTTATTTCTTTACTTTGTTATCATATCTTAATGCTTCATGTATGTTTTTTTTTTCAAATCTGTAAGAGCTCAGGCCTTACAAGTTGCTTATATGATATCCAACTCCCATTGTATTGCATTGATGTCATGGAAAAGGGTATTGTTGCTGGACCTCTTGCAAGGCTTTGGAAGGTACATGAAATTCAAACTCAAACTACAATATTTTTTTTTTTAAAAAAAAAAATTTGCTCTGTTGTGTTCAATGAAACTCTTACTGAATATGTTTTTTCTTGCACGATTCCGGAAGCACACTATTTTCAGAAACTGTTTTTCTCTAGTCCATCAAAAAACATAATTCATGTATCATGTTTACTTGGCGCAACAAGAAACTTTGAACGTTAGTACTTCTTTATGAAAAATAACTTTGTGTTCTTCATTGAATTTGAGATGATTTTGAGGCTCATGTTATATTTCTACATATGCCTTCATGATGAAGAAAGTTGGCTGTAAAAGTTGGTTGCTATGGGATAATGGGAAGGACTGTGTAATGGTGTATACATGATAAATGTTTGGGTTTATGGTTTAGGCCCATCACCCATGTAAGAAATGGGCTTTATTGTTTATATAACCCGGCCCAAAGATCTCATCATAAAATCCCATGAATTTTTTTGATTTTTTTATTTGTTAACTAGTTGTATTCATATGTTTCTATAAAAAAAGGAAAAATAAAGTAAAATAAAAAAAACTCAATCGATTTATTTTAAAAAAAAAAAAATCATTTTTTTATACCATGGCTGAGCGGGGCGGGGCGCGGCTGGGAATAAAGAAAAACCGCGGTAGCAGTTGTGGTATTGAGAATACCACTATTTGGGAGGTGCGGGGCGGGAGTTGGTTCAGGTGAGGCGGTTATGGTAGAGGCCTGCCCTGCCCCCGCCCCGCCCCATTGCCTCCCTAACCCCTTGCTTGTATTTTGCAATTTCTTAGTTTAGACTTAGGTTAATCACTCACTTTTGGATCGACTAAATATTAGATAAATAGTGGGTACTAGTATTTCCAACTCCCTGAGGATCAAAATCCAACTCTTTAAGAGTCAACTTTATTAGTTGATACGAATCTGCATTAATTATGGATTTTATGCATCAAGTTTTTTATACCGCTGTCGGGGAGATTTGGGCTACTAGGAAAGCTAGGAGTTTACTAATTTAGTTATTTTTTTTCCTTTCTTTGTTTTACCTTTTATTCACTTGAATTCTTGGATACTATTCTTCTTTCTCACTATATCTTGTTGCAAGTTGTTGATGCATGACCCGCAAAAATTCTAAGGGATTGATTGAAGTGGATAGTGAGATTGAAAGAACATTACACCGAAGGTTAAGAAAAGGGGAAGGATTAATTCCGGGGTGCTCTTCAGAATCAAAGAATTCAATACCTACTGAAGCTAGTGGTGAAGTGAGAGTTGTGCCCATCATGGCCGAGAGAAGACAAACATTGTCCGAGTATTAGAGATCTCACTACACAAGGGAGGAATTCAGTATTTATCCGACCAATGTAAACATGAACAATTTTTGAAAATAAGGCAAGTACAATGAACATGATTCAGAATTCAACTCAGTTTAATGGGAGGCCCGATAAGGACCCCCATGCTTACCTAGCAAAGTTTATTCAAATTTGCAACATGTTCAAGATCAATGGAGCTTCCGATGATACAATTCTCTTGAGACTCTTTCCATTTTGTTTGAGGGAATAAGCTTATAGATGGCTTATCTCACTACCCTCCGGCTTTATTCGTACTTGGGCCAAGATGCTTGATAATTTTCTTGGCCGTTATTTTCCACCGAGCATTGCCGCAAAGTTAAGGTTGGACACCTCCACCTTCAAGCAAGGTGCTACCGAGACATTCTTTGAAGCTTATGAGAGATATAAAGATCTACTCCGGCATTGTCCTCAATATTAGTGTATGCCCAAGAGACCAATCATGATATGATTGTTTTTGTGCATTTTCATGTTTATTTATAAAGGATTTTTCAGCTATTATGCTTTACTTGATATCTGCATAGTATAAAGATTGATAATAATGTCAGTAGTTTCCTATTCTTAAATTGTCCCTAGTCAAGTATCATTATGGAATCGAGGACAACAATGATCCACATGAGACTAGTATGTGTAGTGACTGATGACAAGAGTTGTCATGGACATGAGATGTCAAGTCAACACGTGAGTATAAGTTGGAGAACTTATGGTGGATAGACCCGTCATGAGAATTGCTACACGGATCGTTATATGAATGTCATAAGCGATTCTCATAAGTGGTTAAAGAGGTATATGATCCTTAGACTTAAGGTCACCATAGATTCTTATATGGCAAGTATCATACTTTGATATAACCAAACGTCACCTGTAACATGGTGAACTATAAAGGTTGTCATTGGGTATGTCATGAACCATGTAGTAGAATGTGAGTGATCAAGATAGGATTTGTTCCTCCTATATAACAGGAGTGATATCAGGGCCTCTTGATGAGTGAGACTAAGAAGTGTGTGGCGATACCCAGGTGAATCAGTATGGGATATTGATGTCATTTGTTTTCATTAGTCTACTTGGGATCAAGAAACATATTGATTGAATTATACAAGTATGACTGATCCATGACTTGTATTCAATCAAAAATATCAAGGACAAAGGGATACTGGATACTCGGTATTAATCACCGGAACAGGTTATGTCTATCACAACATTCTTGCGGTTTTGGTAGCATTGATGTGTTCCTAGACACCACTCATTGCTTATGACATTAAAAAGGAGTTTTATCTCATTGCCAACATCACAAGAACCTATTGGGTCACACTCAAAGGTTGATATTGATTTGGAACTTCATTGACTGAGTCATGTTTTGAAATTCAGAACAATACAAGTATACAAGAGGGTCTTGTATATTTTTTAAATACTAATCCTACTTTGGAAATGGTTCACAAAAATAAGAACACATATATGTATGTGGATATATGGGATGGGCCTCCATTTGATGGGATCCTAATTAATTCTATGATCTAATTGTGTTGGACACAAAGAAAAAAAGAAGTTGGGCCCAACCACATAGATATGCTATATATAAAGATATATAGTGAAGCAATTAAGTAGGCTTATGTAACTACTTCTAAACCTCAACATAAAGGACAGGCTCTTCTTCTTCTTCTTCTAGAGAGAGAGGACGGTTTCTTTTATTTAAGAGGGTGGTTTCCAATAGTTGTACAACTATTGAAGGAGTGTTTATGATGAGTTATTAACATAACTACTTCTAAGCCTCAAAATAAAAGACCGTTTCTCTTCCTCTTCTTTGTGAGAGAGAGAAAGGACCATTTTTCTTCTTCAAGAGAGAGAAAGAGAGAGGACATTTTCTCTTCCTCTTCTTCTATAAATTTGAGATATTGGTATGTGATATCATGTTTTTTAAAAAGAGAGAAAGAGAAAGGACAATTTGAGACGAATGGTTTTTCAATATTTGGATAAGCATTTCGGAGGTTTGATGTTGGGTTCTAATACAAGGCCATCAAAGTCAATTCTTTGATTATGAGCTAGCACCAAAAGTTGAAAATCAAAAGTTCCAGTTTTGTTCGTGAGACGAACAAGGCGATACAGTTCTTCCGAGTGGATACCGATAGAGGCGAGGATCCGTTGAGCATCACTGAAATCGTGATAAAGATAGTTGGAGCATCGTCAAATAATCAAGGACGTCGATATATGAGCTTTGACTACGGTATGTTTTCTTTACCTAACCTGATCGTGGTGTTTTTCTCGCTTGGATCTTGGATGGGTTTTATTGAGTTTTGTTTTGAATATCCGCTGCGCATGTCTACAGTAGACATATATAAACTCATTATTTTCATTCACTCAACATGGTCTAGACCCTTGTGAAGAGATTAGGACATTCTACAATGGGTTGGATAACACCGCGAGGAAATTAGTGGATGCCGCCGCCGGTGGATCATTGGGAAACAAATATCCGGAAGATGTAAGCAAATCTTATAAGACATGGCAAGTAATGAAGCACATTGGTCCACGAGGGGGAAACAAGTAAAGATAGTTGGTCATTGGATGAATCCGCAATTACAGATATTGTTCTTGGTGAAAAGTTGGACATGTTAACGAAGAAGATTGAGCCACTTACTTACAACAATAGTTCAAGGCCGGCTACAGTCATGTTTTGTAGTACATGTGGAGGGGGACACGATGTGTGTAATTATCCCATTGCAAGCATGGAGATGGTTCCTATGGAGCAAGGGCAATACATGGGAAATGCACCTAGGCAACCGAATGGTCAATATAGACCTATGTACCCAAGTGGATCCATCTGGCACTCTCATATGGAAACCCACAAGCGGGGCATATATCCTCCCAGTTTCCAACACCCTCAAAAGCCACAAGAGAGAAAACCAAACATGGAGGAGCTCATACTAAAGTATATGCAAAACAATGATACTACAATTTGGAATTTGCAAGCTATAGTTCATAATTTGGAGAATCAAGTTGGGCAAATTGCAAAGACTCTATCTAAGAGACCACAAGGTACCTTTCCAAGTAACATGGAGGAGAACCCTCAGAGAGAACAATGCAAGGCCATCACATTGAGAAGTGAGAAGGAAGTGGAACTTCCCATTTTAAAGCCTCAAGAGAAAACCTCCACCAAAGTTGAAGACTCCGAACCTGTCGCCAACTCCGAAGAAAAGAAGAAAGAGAACGAAAAGGTAGTGGAGGCATCGCCCATACCTCCCTATCACCCTAAAGTACTGTGAGATCCTAACATTTCTAGGGAAATAATTTTTTTTGATCATTTGAAGAATAATGGAAAGTCCCCAAGTTTGGGTTTGTTCGTGGTTTTGTTTCTATTTGCTCTTTAAGCAATTAGTTGAATAATAAAGGATTTATAATTTACTCTTTAAGTATTTTGTAATTAAAGAAGTTCCCTATGTTTGGAAATAGTTAGATTTGTTTAAAATGATTAATACCCTGATTAGAGGAAATTAGGAGTATATATATATATATATATATATATATATATATATGATTACGGTTTGAAAGCATTAAATGCATATATTAGATTATATTATTATATATATATGAACACACACATTAATTATGCATCTTTGTGATATCATGTTCAAGGAGAAAGACCAATTCATGCATTTAAGATATGATTTGATTGATAAGATATATATAAATATATGATTTGATTGATGAGGTATATGATTAATATAATATGATAATTTGAATTCCAGAGCCATGTCAGCCCATGCATGAACTTCACTCGTTTAATTCTATGGGCAAGATTAGAGTTGTGGAAATAAATAAATAAATAAATAAATAAATAAATAAGTAAACATTTCAATGGTGGTGGTGGGTAAAGATATCAATCAAATTAGAGATTGATTTGATAAATTATATTTGGCAAATAATATATATTTATATAATCATAGCTGATTTGGCTAAAGATGCTTATGGGATGATATTATATAGATATATATAAAAGGAATGATGGATGGAGTTTATAAAGATATTTATATAAATATTTTATGGAAAGTAAGGGCATGATTAGAAAAAATGGGATAATAGATATATAAAATATATATGCATGTAAAGGATGGTTCTAAAAAAATTAAAAATAAAATAAAATAGAATAAAAAAATCTCTCTCGTACATGACACTTAGATTATATTATATATTATATATAATATAGTAATATGTATATATTATAGTATATATAATATAATAATATATATGTTATTATATAGGCAAGAAATCATGGACGAATATGGCTGCAAAAATTAAATGTTGGAAGGCGTGTGATTGAGGTGCATGTGATATACTATATATATAGTAAAATATATTTATATAACTATATATATAGAGAGATAGAGAGAGAGAAGTTGCCACCACCGATTGAGAGGGAGAAAGAAGGTAGTGCCGGTGCTTCTTGAGCACATTCTTAGTCTATCAGCGAGTGCTTTGAGTCGTTTGCTGTCGGATCCTCTCGGAGCAGAGGTATAGGAGACGAAGAACAGTCTCAGCGCTTCATCAAAGGAGAAGGAAGACGACGGACGATCGCCTCCGGTGAGCTCTCCCTACTTGTAGATTAATGGGTAATAATTACTTTTGTATTATTAGTTAATGGAGCTCTCAACCATGGGGGTTGAGTGCTTGGATGAGAGGCCTCCAGAGCTTAGTAGTAGCTGTGGTAATGGCCGAGGAGAGGGGTTGTGGGTACACTGGCCTGTTGGTGAAATGATTTATGAATGAGGGTGGTAATACGGTTTGGGTTTCATAGATAAGAATGTATTTGTAATTGCTGGATTGATGACACCTAGGGTTTGTTATGCATAAGCTTTCTTTATGGATAATCATGAACATGAATAAATATAGACTTGGTGTATAGGCTTATAGATTGAATCAGAAGCCTCCCCGGCCCTTTGGATCATAGTTAAGAGACAGTTAGCATAGTGGCATGATTTAAAAGTTCTTGAAATATAGGCATAGAAGATAGTTTAAGTAGAGTACTTGTTCATCAAGCATGGATGATCTTAAGTACATGCTCCTTGCTTTGGTTGATATAAGATGACAGTAATGGAAATACATGAACATATAGTTGAGTAGTGGCTAATGGTTTTATGTGATTGTATGGATATTTGGGTTTGGATGGAGTGGATCTCATTTGAGTTTGAGTAGGGTAACAACCATGCACTGATCTTGATTTATACAGGGAATAGAAGACAGGCCTAGTGTTCAGTAACTATAAAGGTTTCATGTTAAATTTTGTATTGGGTCCTTGATGAGAAGTAGATGGGATTAATAATGAGAAGTTGTTAAAAATTCATGGTGATCATTTGTTGGGTTGGATGTGTTAGCCTTGGAGAGATGGTTTGGCGAAGTTACCAACTACTAGATGTTGGTAAACCATGCTTCTGAACACTAGCTAGTTGATGAAGGTTGGGGTAGTGTGGTGTTGTTATGAAGTGTAAGTGGAATCAATTAAAAGAATAGGCTTGGTTTGGGGTGTTAAATGAGCTGTTGGGCTCGATTGAGTTAAATGTAAATAGGTTATTTGGATTCTTGACTTTGGGGCTGTGAGTTGTTTGATGATTTGGCGAGTGTAGTAAGTGGTGGTTGATTAAATAAAACCAAAAAGAGGACATGGTTAGGGTTCAATAATCTTGGTTTATGATAAGTAAATTATTTTATTTAAATAAATTGAATTGGTTTATTTTAGACCCAACTCGGGTTTTGTCAATTCTCGTTGGTGGGGTCTAAGAGTTGAGCTGACCCACTTTAAGTCCAAATAGGCCTTGGTCAAGAGAGTTGGGTTTCTTAATGGGTCGGGTCCACTTAATGAACTTGTATTTTAAAAGTAATCATTTTTTTTAGACGCACGAGCGTTAATTAAAAGTGGACTTGTGTTTACCAGATTTCAACGCTGAGCCACATCAGGAGTGACACGAGTCGGTCGAGCCGACTTTTTGGTAAAGGTAAGTACTCTTGCCTAGTACCCGCCTAGTGTGGGCTTTCTTGACTTTGTTGATTCATGTTTCTTGTAAGCTCACCTGCCTAGTACCCACCCAGCTTTGGGTTTTCTTAATTTTGTGCTTTGGTTTCTGCTTCATTGCTTGAGAGTTATTTGATCTTGATATTATTGAATATCCTTGAACTAATGTTGCGTTGTTTGTTGACCTTGATATCACCATGATTGGTATTTTGTGATTTGGATTTGCATACACGTATTCGCTTTCTTGCCTTGTCGAGTTTCCACGTTAGTGCATGCATATTGATGAGTTAGTTTTGTTGGACATTCTTGTGTACACTGAACAAGCCTTCCCATTGATCGACACATGGCCGTAGAAACACGTGAGCCAGTGTTCCATCCGGGTTGGTGTTTTAGTTTTCTTGTGTTGTGGAATCTCCCGTTCAGTGCAGATTATGTTGCGGACGTCTAGGGGGAGGACACTCTGGACGTCCTGTAGTCCTACCAGGGGGACGAAACTCTGGATGTCCACCCGCCGCTGGACGACATACCGGTCGCGGTAATGCATATGTAGGAGCGCTACCAGACTCAAGGGTCTGGATGATAAGATTCAAGATCGGCTTAGGTCGATGGTTACCGGGGAGATGACAAGTTTGTTCTTCATGTTTGATTTGACTTCATGCTTTGTGCCTGTGTTTAGTGATAGTGATCCTCGTGTGTTTTGAGCTTAATCTTTCCTATAGTATTACATTGTG
This sequence comes from Dioscorea zingiberensis, assembly GCA_026586065.1. Classification (NCBI taxonomy): domain Eukaryota; kingdom Viridiplantae; phylum Streptophyta; class Magnoliopsida; order Dioscoreales; family Dioscoreaceae; genus Dioscorea; species Dioscorea zingiberensis. The sequence goes on along the minus strand of CM048821.1, from coordinate 45,642,055 downwards.
TGGATCACTTTTTCACTATTGTTTTCATGACCTCTTCGCATTCCTTGCAGGAGTACTTACTGAGCTTTCCATTCGATAGCTCATTCCACTTGTTTCCCTTCTTTTGTTCCAGGACTTGAGGTGTAGGTAAGTCGGGATCAGGAGTTGTGCGAGGGATCGAGATATTTTAGTAGAGGTTCGAGGAACTTAGGTTCACTTTTTTGTGAGATCGTATTCCATTTTGTATGTAACACCCCCTTTTTACTAAGGTCCAGGTGTCACACCAGCTGGGCCGGGAGTGCCCCCGACCCATAAGCTGTTATTCATAAACCAGAAATAATGAATTCCAACAATGAATATCGTACAAAAACCGAACCAGTACGCACTGGTAGTAACATACCATCAGAGTCATAAAAAAATAATACAGCGGAATACAAAGTAATACTCAGCCTAGTACTAAGCAATCTAACAACATCAAGATCCGGTACGCCAGAGCCACCTAATCTTCGCTCCCTGCTCGCGCCACGAGCCACTGCTCAGGTCCCTGTCTATACCCTGAAATGACAACATAAACCGAGGGACTGAGCTACACAAGCTCTGTGAGTGCTAACAACTCCGCCAGGTATTATACATACCTGTCTCTCACAAACCTGGTACTAAATATTCGTACAAATTGAAAACTAACAGAAAACATGGAATCATCATGATCATCTTCAATCAAGATATTAATGCCAATACAATCGGAAAACTCACAAAAAGCCATATGCAGCTTCAGACATCAATATCGCTTCTAACAAACACCCCATCTTCAAGTACATCCATGTGTGCAGAGATGTACCTACCTCCATCACATCCTCGTATGTAAGGAGGCGGTGCTACCTACCCGCATCTCAATTACATCCTCAGGTAAAGGAGATGCATCCACCTCGCTTGCATCTTGTGCCGCAAGATCCCGTGCCAAGAGGGGACCTATGCAAAGGTCATGGACGCCCTCGACCCTAATTCAATGCACTCGTAAGAGCTACCGATAGTCTTGCTCAGATCCGTCTGGGCACCCTCACGAAGTCGGAAGGGGAGGGGGTGGGGTGGTTGATGAAAAATCATTTCGCAAAACATTTTATTTTATTTTTTTGAAACATACGGATCAAAACAAATCCCTCCCTCACCCTAATCATTAACGCCTCGACTCGCTCCATCACTGAACCCCTCACGGGTCCAACATCTATATCTATATAGGGTTCCGGCCCACGCATCTATCATGCATATATTTTTCCACCATTACAGTGTTTCACTTTTATATCTAATTCTACCATTACCATTTCATAATATTCCACAAGCATAAAACTATTATGCATGCATAGCGGTAAAATCTTCTCATCCACAAACCGATATAAAACCCACGCAAATACGTAGAATAATGTAAACATGATAAATACAAGATCTAAAACCAATATACGGAGAAGTCTCCTCACTCGAGTCCTTCAAATATCTTAGATCCGCCGACCCCCTCGCTTCGCCTCCCGCATGGAACCCTTGCCTCTTCCTAGAATTTATAATAGGAATTAGATAAATACGGAACCGTGATTTTCATACTCTCGGTTCTATAGTCTAGAGATACAAGAGAGCTATTCTACATGCCCATGTTATTCTAATCATGCTCAGAAGGCTCTAACTTGCCCTTCAAACATGATTACTAGTCCCGCTCCTTAACCTAAGGCAATGTAAGTAGAAAACATGCTAACAAGAAGATTAACCGGCATTTATCCTTCTAGTCCTATTATCTTTAGAATATAAGATCTAAGAATACGAAAATCGTATTCTTTACTTGAGCTCTTGGAATTTTCTTACTTTTCCCTAATAATCAAGAAAGGGAATTCATGAATACGAAAACCGTATTCTTACCTTGTATTCCAATTTTTACTCGATAGAATATAGTAAAACCATTAGACACTCTAAACATGGTTCTTACTTCAAAATCTAATACATGCTTCTAAATTTTTAGTTACTGTGATTACATTTCATAGCTTTAGTTCTATCACTAAGAATACGATAAAAATACGATAAGGGACAAATATGAAAAACTATCTCATGCTCGTATTTCTCCATACTTCTAACTATTCTTCCATATACTCTAATTGAACTCGATAGAGTACTATAGGGGCATTAAGCTCAATAAGACATGATTTACTACTAAACATGTTTTCATGTCCTCAAGGCTCATAATTAATACGAATTCATCAATTTCATTAACATAAAGCTCTCACACGTTAGGGAATAGAATCTACTTCATCTTAAACATATATCGGAGCTTCTAACATGCTCTTTAAAGATAACCACTTGCTAGTCATAAGCATGGAACATTAATCAAGTTTAAATTCCAAGAAAAATCGGGCGGAGTTTCCTCTATTTCTATGGCTCCCGAAATATACAATCATGCTCCAAAATAAATCTATTTCATCCACACAACATACATTCATACATTCCCTCTAACTTAGACATCATCAATTAACCAAATCACATCATTCAGCACCCATCTCATAGGCTTAACAACCCTCATAATTCCATAATCTCGTTTCCATTCAACGTTAGGAGTCCTCACCGTCGCGACGAAGGAGGCGATGTGCAGGCTGTTGGCAAACCAGATCTGGTCGCCCGGACAAAGGAAGAAGGAGGTCAGTGGCTGTAGGAGGCTCTGGTAGCGGCGCAGGGTGGCGCTCGAGCTGGGCTGGCCGTCCGGGGACTCGCGCAAGTGCAGACGGTGACCGGTGGAGCTGGCCGCCGCGGCGGACCGAGCTGAGCGCGGCCGGGTGCGTAGATCCGGGCGCAGGGGCACGCCGGCGCCGTGAGGCGGCTGGACGGCTGTGGCTACGCGGGCGGAGGTCGGGGAGGCGGACGCTGGCACCGACGGAGCTCCGACGGCGACGGCAAGGTGGCGGGTGATCAGCTCGCGCAAGTAGGGGACCTAGAGAAAAGAAGAAGAGGAGAAGAGAGAGCCCGATGGAGCTCCTCTCAAATTAATTCTATTTCTTTCCCCAAGTTAGGGCAGCCACTACATACCCACATATATATATTATGTTACTCTATTATTATTATTCCATCATCTTCACTATGCTTCCAAGTCAATTATTCATTTCTAATTATCATGATGTTTTTAGGCCAATTATTGACTCATCCTCTACATTATTCCCCCACTATCATTATTTAATTTATTTAAAAACATTTCCCTACTTTATGTCACGTCAACTAGTTTTATATTATTTTCCTTTAATAATACACCACCTGCATCGTAAAATCCCGTCAATGATTCCACCAAGACGGGCGCATCAGAACTCACGAGGCCCGCCTCTCGTCTCACTGCATCCGCTAATCCCGACTTTTGACCCGACCGGGCCTACTTTACCGGGACTCTAACATTTGTCTGGATTCTATTTAATTAATCTAGAGTAATTAACACTTAATAAATTTTCTAATTAATTAATCGGGGTTATCCTATCAACCCACCTCTAACTATCTCAATATCTGTGGCCTGGCCCAATAAGGGCTTCCCTGGGCCCAATAGTAGTGGGATCAATTTAAGGCCCGTAAACTCCCCGATTTTCCTTTTAATTGAGCTTTTAAAATAATAAATTTATTTTCAATATTAATTTAATCTCGTTGATTATCGAAAATTTTCTGTTCTAGTCACTTAGAAAATTCTGTATGCTATAATTCTCCCATTCTTAAGAAATTTCGGCCCTCAAATTCCCTACATAGCTACCTAACACGAATGAGGTTACCACGCCCTCACTTACCTCTCAAAGTGGTTTCCCACTCAAACGCTTGCTCCATCACCTCCACTAGAAGTATCACTTATCGTTCATTCTAAAGATTCAACATGAGACCACCAAAAATCACATAATCATACCTCTAAATATTCAAACTCAAACATGATATTCAAAGCTCAAGGAAATAACACAACATCACATCATAAGGCGCCAAACGTAGATAGTCTCTCGCCACACATACAAGCATATAAATAATTTAAACCTCCAAACGGTCCCTTATTCCTTTGGTCCCGATATCCTCCTGCATCACCTCTCCTCCGCCGTGTCAGCGGCATGGCACCGGGCCATCGTGGGCTTGAACTCCTCGGCCCACCATGGCCTCCTCCTGATCTCCCCCCAACAGACCCTCCTCGATTGCCTCCAGAGCTGCCTACCACTGAGAATCCTTGTGATTGATGCCCACTCGCCTCCTCAGACTGCCTCATGGAGACGCCCAGCCTCCCATGAACTAGTAGTGGACACTCCCTTTGAAATGCCCTACCGACCAAGCAGCTGAAAGCATACTTGTGTACCACAGGCTCCAAAATGAAACTTGTTACAGTTAGGACACAGTGGCTTACCTTGCCCGCCAACTCCTGTAGAGGACCCGCCACCGCTATCAAGTATTACTTTTCTTATCGGGCCTCGAAGCTTTCTCCTAGTCAGCGGTTCTGATTACCCCTCTTGTTCCACTTTTCCCCGCCTCTATTTCACCGGTTGATACACCTCTCAATACGGAATGTAATCACCAACTCTCCGAAATCTTCAAATCCAAAGAGCCATAACCTGTGATCTTAATCTCATCACGTAGCCTCTCTTCAACTTCCGCATCGGCTTCCAAGGATCTTCCACCATTTCCTGCATAGCGACTCAAGCAGTCAGAACTTGGCTGCACTCTACCACAGCTTGAATTCCCTTGGGTCGATAGATGAATTCTCGCTTCTCTTCAAGATCTCTTGAGCTCGAGGTGAGAATTCCCTTTCGAACGCCTTCTTAAACTCCCGCCAGGACCACGCACTAGATCTGACTCGACCCATACGAGCCGACTCCCACCATAGCAGTGCTTCTTGTCCCGTAAATAGTCAGATAAGGTAACCTTCTCATCCTCTGGGATTCTCATGGATTCGAACACCATCTCGACCGATCTGATCCAAGCCTCAGCTTCTGCAGGATCCTGCGTCCCGAGGAAGTGAGACAGCCCCATCTATCGGGCCTCAGTCACGTAGTTCCGGTCTCTACCCCTGGCTGGCTGTTGTTGTTGTTGTGGCGGTGCTTGGTATGGTGGTTGCGGTGGCGGTGGATGATTTGGTTGTTGTGGGAAAGCTGAGAACGCAAAGAAAGGATTGAGCCATCCGCTCAAAGAATCGCTGCATTCCAGAAATCGCCAGACACCCGGGTTGTACCTCGGTGATGCGATGATGCAGGCATCCCCAAATCCTTCTGGTTCCGGGGCTTCCACGTGAGGCTCCTCTACAGGTGGCTCCCCCAATGGATCCTCACGGGGTACCTTCGGTGGCCTTCCACGTTTCTTAAGTGGCATTCTGCATAACCAACAAATGTCAATTAACGACATTATTATTCTAGCAAATCCCAACGCTATTTACCAAGTCTATCGATACCAACTCCCACCCTAAGGCTCTGACTACCTCTAAACTCTAAGGTCTAGGAGCGAACTAACGCCTCGATACCACTTAATGTAACACCCCCTTTTTACTAAGGTCCAGGTGTCACACCAGCTGGGCCGGGAGTGCCCCCGACCCATAAGCTGTTATTCATAAACCAGAAATAATGAATTCCAACAATGAATATCGCATAAAACCTAACCAAGACAAGACCGTAGTAACATACCATCAGAGTCATAAAAAAATAATACATCGGAATACAAAGTAATACTCAGCCTAGTACTAAGCAATCTAACAACATCAAGATCCGGTACGCCAGAGCCACCTAATCTTTCGCCCACTGCCAAGCCATTTGAGCCACCGCCAGTCCCTCGCCTATACCTCAAAATGACAATATAAAACCGAGGGATCGAGCTACACAAGCTCGTGGAGTGCTAACAACTCTACCGGTATTATACATACCGCCTCTCACAAACCCGTACTAAATATTCGCATAAATTGAAAAACTAACAGTAAAACATGGAATCATCATGATCATCTTCAATCAAGATATTAATGCCAATACAATCGGAAAACTAACAAAAAGCCATATGCAGTTCGTACATCAATATTAGTTCTAACAAACACCCCATCTTCAAGTACATCAATGTGTACAGGAGATGTACCTACCTCCATCACATCCTTTGCGAAGGAGGCGGTGCTACCTACCCGCATCTCAATTACATCATGTTTAAAGGAGACGCATCCACCTCAGTTGCATCCTGTGCCAAGAGGGGACCTATGCCGTGTCATGGACGTCCCCGAACCTAATTCAAATGTAATTTAAGAGCCAGCCGATAGTCTTGCTCAGATCCGTCCGGCACCCTCACGAAGTCGGGAGGGAGGGGTTGATGAAAAATCATTTCAAGAAAACATTTTATTTTATTTTTGAAACATACGGATCAAAACAAATCCCTCCCTCACCCGGAATCATCAACGCCTCACTCGCTCCATCACGGAACCTCACCGGTCCAACATCTATATCTATATAGGGTTCCGGCCCACTGCATCTATCATGCATATATTTTTCCACCATTATAGGTTTCACTTTATATCTAATTCTACCATTACCATTTCATAATATTCCACAAGCATAAAAACTATTATACATGCATAGCGGTAAAATCTTCGGCATCCACAAACCGATATAAAACCCACGCAAATACAAGAATACTAAACATGATAAATACAAGATCTAAAACCAATATACGGAGAAGTCTCCTCACCTGGAGTCCTTCGAAATATCTTAGATCCGGCTCGACCCTGCTTCGTCTCCCGCGGAACCCTTGCCTCTTCCTAGAATTTATAATAGGAATTAGATAAATACGGAACCGTATTTTCATACTCCTGGTTCTATAGTCTAGAGATACAAGAGGCTATTCTACATGCCCATGTTATCTCTAATCATGCTCAGAAGGCTCTAACTTGCTCTTCAAACATGATTACTAGTCCCGCTCCTTAACCTAAGGCAAGTACGTATAGAAAACATGCTAACAAGAAGATTAACAGGGCATTTATCCTTCTAGTCCTATTATCTTTAGAATATAAGATCTAAGCATACGGAAATCGTATTCTTTACTTGAGCTCTTGGAATTTTCTTACTTTTCCCTAATAATCAAGAAAGGGAATTCATGAATACGAAAACCATATTCTTACCTTGTATTCCAATTTTTACTCGATAGAATATAGTAAAACCATTAGACACTCTAAACATGGTTCTTACTTCAAAATCTAATACATGCTTCTAAATTTTTAGTTACTGTGATTACATTTCATAGCTTTAGTTCTATCACTAAGAATACGATAAAAATACGATAAGGGACAAATATGAAAAACTATCTCATGCTCATATTTCTCCATACTTCTAACTATTCTTTCCATATACTCTAATTGAACTCGATAGAGTACTATAGGGGCATTAAGCTCAATAAGACATGATTTACTACTAAACATGTTTTCATGTCCTCAAGGCTCATAATTAATACGAATTCATCAATTTCATTAACATAAAGCTCTCACACGTTAGGGAATAGAATCTACTTCATCTTAAACATATATCGGAGCTTCTAACATGCTCTTTAAAGATAAACACTTGCTAGTCATAAGCATGGAACATTAATCAAGTTTAAATTCCAAGAAAAATCGGGCGGAGTTTCCCCTATTTCTATGGCTCCCGAAATATACAATCATGCTCCAAAATAAATCTATTTCATCCACACAACATACATTCATACATTCCCTCTAACTTAGACATCATCAATTAACCAAATCACATCATTCAGCACCCATCTCATAGGCTTAACAACCCTCATAATTCCATAATCTCGTTTCCATTCAACGTTAGGAGTCCTCACCATCGCAACGACGAAGGAGGCGTATGTGCGTGCCGCTGGCAAACCGTGACCGTCGCCTGGACAAAGGAAGAAGGAGGTCCGGGTCGTAGGGAGGCTCCGTAGCGCGCAGGTGGCGCTGAGCCGGGCCGGGCCGTCCGGGACTCCGCGCAAGTGCAGACGGTGACCGGTGGAGCTGGCCGCCGCGGACCGAAATGAAGCGGCCGCGCGTAGATCCGGGCTGCCAGGGCACGCCGGGCGCCGTGAGGCGTTGGACGGCCGCGGGCTACGCCGGGCGGAGGTCGGGAGGCGGATCACCGGCACCGACGGAGTCTCACTACACGCAAGGTGGCGGGTGATCACCTCGCTGCAAGTAGGGGACCTAGAGAAAAGAAGAAGAGGAGAAGAGAGAGCCCGATGGAGCTCCTCTCAAATTAATTCTATTTCTTTCCCCAAGTTAGGGCAGCCACTACATACCCACATATATATATTATGTTACTCTATTATTATTATTCCATCCTCTTCACTATGCTTCCAAGTCAATTATTCATTTCTAATTATCATGATGTTTTTAGGCCAATTATTGACTCGTCCTCTACATTATTCTCCCACTATCATTATTTAATTTATTTAATAACATTTCCCTACTTTATGTCACGTCAACTAGTTTTATATTATTTTCCTTTAATAATACACCGACCCAGATCCGAAAATCCCGGGTCAATGATTCCAGTCCGCACGGGCGTACTGTAAACTCACGGGGCCCGTCTCTCGTCCGACCAGATCCGCTATTCCCGACTTTTGACCCGACCGGGCCTACTTTACCGGGACTCTAACATTTGTCTGGATTCTATTTAATTAATCTAGAGTAATTAACACTTAATAAATTTTCTAATTAATTAATCGGGGTTATCCTATCAACCCACCTCTAACTATCTCAATATCTGTGGCCTGGCCCAATAAGGCCTTCCCTGGGCCCAATAGTAGTGGGACTGAATTTAAGGCCCACAAACTCCCGATTTTCCTTTAATTGAGCTTTAAAATAATAAATTTATTTTCAATATTAATTTAATCTCGTTGATTATCGAAAATTTTCTGTTCTAGTCACTTAGAAAATTTGAGGCGTTACATTGTAGGACCCTTATAGGGCCATTACCCGTGTAGGGTGTTTAATTATGTTTTAAATTCCGCTGTAAAACTTTGATTATTGAAGTTAGTGTATTATGTTATTGCATGCTTTTAATTACTTAGGCCTTGTATCCGAGTCGGGCTCATCTCCACTTAGTACGCACGGCTCCCGCCATGTGCTCGAGGTCCCGGATTCGGCCTGGCGTGACAAGTACCATATCCGCAAGGTTGAGGGAAAGATAAAGAAGATGTTCAATTCACAAAGTTTACAAGATGTTGAAGCAATTGCAGGTAAATTTACTATTGGTGGAGGTTTTGTCTCAAATGCCCAAGTATGCAAAATTCATGAAAGAACTTCTATCCAACAAAAGGAAATTGAGGACGAGTTGTTGTCACATTGAATGCCCAATTTCTGGCCATTTTGCAACAAACTATTCCCAAGAAGTTGAAGGATCTTGGTAGCATTGTAGTCCCTTATGTACTAGGTGAAGGTATCACAAAGAAGGCATTGAAGATTCCGGGTAGCATTAATGTGATGCCTTACAAACTATATTTAAAGCTCGGTCTTGAGGAACCAAAGGCATTACAACTAGTCAATCGACCGGTGAGGGTGACCCATGGATTCATTGAAGATGTGCTTGTCCAAATCAATCAGCTTTGTTTTCCTACCATTTCGTACTCTTAGATGTTGATGATGATGTTGACGTTCCAATCATTCTTGGGCGTCCTTTCCTTGCCACTGCTCAGGCATATGAAGATCATGCGCAAGGAAGACTAGCTTTGAGTGTGGCAGATCAAGAGGTGGTGTTCAAACTACCCGATGCCATGCGCCACACCATGACTCAAGATAACACCTCTTATAGTGTTGATGATCTCGATATTATCACCCCTGAATGCATTATAGATTTCTTGATGGTAGACCCACTACATGATTGCTTGGAGGATAGTGAGAAGGATTTGAAAGAGATTCAAAGGAGTTCTGCTTCACTAAAGATCGACCATGGAGCTGAAATAGAGAAGATAAAGAAGAAGCATAAGCTTATCCTTCCTATGAAAAGTAGGAGGAAGGTAAAGGAAAAGGCGGTAAACACCATTTCTTCGGCTCACACCCTTGTGAAGAAAGGCTCAAGTATGCAGGAAAATGCTTGTTCTATCTACTCTAATTTGGGCATGCAGTTAATTGGACAATGTTTCAAGTGTAGTGCTGGTAAGGACTTCAAGGTATTTGAACCCCCGTGAGGTAAGTTGAATGTATGTCAAGCTAGTGACGTTAAACAAGCGCTTCTTGGGAGGCAACCCAATTTCTTGAAAATCTCTCTTCCTTTTGTAGTAATTTTCTTTTGTTTAGATTAGATTGTGTGTTTGGAATAAATGAATGAGATGTTTCATATCCATGTTCATGCTAGCTTATATCATCATGATGGTTGTTGTTCATTCATAGCCCTAGATTGATAATAGTTATTAGGTAGCGCGAGGAGGGTTCAAATGTTATCCTGGATTGGTTGCATAAGCTAAATCCAGAACTATCCGCGGTGTCATACGGGCTATTATCTGGTCGTTTGATACCACCAGAGACCTATACGGGGTATCATACGACTATTATACGGGCCTGTATGGGGTCAGCCGATTGCCCAAGTTAGAGCATTATAAAAGCACCCCTTCATTTCTTTTTAAAACCCTAGCCGACCCTACCCCTCTCCATGTCGATCCGAGCCTCCTCCTCCTCACCGGCGCAATGTCTCCTCTAGATTTTGGGCTTTCTTCTTCCCTAGGTATGCTTCCTAATGACTTGATTTGTTGATTTAGCTTATCTTCTCCATGTTTAGAACCCTAGGGATTGAAAGAATGAATATTGAAAGAATGGTTGATGAATGTATGCTTTTGCATCAGATTTTTGTCGCAATACTTTGATTAAAGGCATGTCTAGAGTTTAGGATTTGAAATGGGTGTGATTTTGATGTAAATGAGGCAAAAAATCGCCATGGTAGCCGGTACCCCTGCACTCTTCAAGCTGCGATATCGCCTATATGGTCCACATGCAAGGTCATATGGACCGTATAACAGGCCGTATGAAACCCATATAAGGCCAATCAAGGGTCGTAGTGCACAATTTTCATTTTTTTTCCCAATATTTTCAATTGCACTAACATCCTTTTCAATTATTTTGTAGACATGCCTCTCAAGCAAGTCACATCAAAGAATCGCAAGACCGAGGAGGGCTCCTCATTCGGCACACCACACTTCGAGGAAGAGTGCTTTCTCCACCACTATCATCTCCTTGCCGCTAAACCCTTCGGGCGTACTCGCTTCATTGATTAGGAGGTCCTCACTCAACTTGGGATTATGGACCGAGTTCGAGGGATGCTTTCGGTTGGTGGTTGGAACAAGGTGTTCTCTATCAATCATGAGGTGTTTCGCAAGATCACCTTGAAGGTCCTGAGCACCTTCGAGGCCGACAGGAGCGCCGTGTCTTACTGGTCCCTCACCGCCATATCATTTTAGCTCTTTGGGGAGCAGAGGACCATGAGCTACACTTGATTTTTTATGTACATGGGATTATATGATCGGGAGAACATCGACACACGTGAGTATAGAGAGCTCCTTGCCACCTTCCCCGAGCACACCATCACGACCACCAAATATTGGATTCAGATTGGGGGGGGGTGCCACGGGAACAACAAGGCATCCCTCATGAGCGATCCAATCCACCGCTACATCCACGCCCTAGTCAGCCGCACCATCACAAGGAATGATGATGGTACCGGCATCGTCACCCAAAGCCAGATGTTCCTCCTATACAGCATTTTCGAGCGAGTACCTATCTATCTGGGATACTTACTCGCTGACTATTTGGTTCATCAGGAGACGCACACCCGCCTCAAGGCCATCAATGCGAGACCCTACATCACTCACCTTATCATCGGGATGGGCCTTGAGGAGAGGACGGAGAATATGCAGCGACTACAGCTTATGAATGTATTAGGGATGAGCACTCTATGTCAAATGGGACTCGTCGTGTACTCCGGCAGCCGCTAAACACTCGTTGGCCAGGGATCAGACACTTCTAATGATCAGAAGTCTGACTATGAGGACTCTAATCCACCATACCCTGCTCGCCAGTACTCCTCCTCAGCGTATAAGAGTCCTTTCTAGAGATAGGAGGAGAAGATATCTGAAGTCCACGCAGTCCAGGACACCATTCTTACTGAGCAGCGCGAGATTTTTATGTCCTATCTTGGGTCTTGTATGTGTAGATATATAGAAATTTAAAAAGATTGTATTTTTTGTTCTCAGATTCAGATGTGGAGACTGCATTTGGGTCTCTGGACCCGTCTGGCTCGAGAAATTCTAGCTATGATTAAGACAGGACCGTCTGAATAAGATTTTTTAGTTTTTAAGCTTCCATCCCAACTTTTTCGAACGAGGAACAACTTTATTTCGTGGATTAGGATGTTGCTGTCATATTTTGTGCTAGTGAGCAAGGGCTTATCCCTACTCCACTTGTTATTTTTTTATTATGTTTTTATTATTTTTGAGCTATAATGATCCCTTTTTTCCATGCAGGATTTTGAGAGAGCATACATTTTGACAAGAACAGGTTTCACCCAAGCTCATAGGAATATTGGAAATAATCTCTATGGAATCAGGGAAGTTTCAGTTTGCCCTTCTCCTTGTTCTAATTATTTCTCTATCTTTTATTATGCTTTATTGAGGACAACGCAAATTTTTAAGTGTGGGGATGGACGAGTAATTAAAGAATATATTGTAAATCTTATATGTAAACACATGCTTAGTATAAACCAATGATGGAATAGTTTAAAATTTTTGTCAGTTTTGCTCTACTCTTAGTGTACACCATATAGAAATGATTTTTTTTTATTCTCCTATTAAACATCATCGACATTGAGAGAAAATTCTTGTGACAACTATATTATTTGGAGATATTAGATAACACATTGCCATGTTTATCTTGACATAGAGTGCTAAGTATTGTTTTCAATGGTTCCAAGAGTTTTCGTGACTCTAGTTCAAATTTATAGCCCATCTAAGTGAAGTTGTAGAGCATAAATAAGCACTGTACATAAAGATTGTGAAAATAAAAACCAAGATAGTACTCCTCTACTCTTGGTGATGAAGTAAGCTAGGGTTTTTGAATCCTAATAAGAGTAACTCCCAAGCCGAAAAGTCCCTTGTGAGCACAAGCATGTGCATGTAGAGTTGTAATCGTCTGAGCAGTTGGGTGGTTCGGTGCCTAGCCTGCATGTTCATTACTCAAAAAGGAAGATCTATACTCTATGTTAATCTTTGGTTACCCGGAAAATCAGATCCATTTGGGATGCCCTACTGGAGTAAAAAAAAAAAGAAAACAGAAAAAAAGAGCAAAAGAGTGAAAAAGAAAATAGCAGAGTAAATTAAGAGTTTATTTTTCAAAATGGGCTAGTTGTTTTGTACTTAGAGTCCCAAAGAACCTCTAGAGTCCACTAAGGTTATGCTTGTCATTCTATGTTTTTAGAAACATGGCATGTGGAGTGAACGAGCTATGTCTAGATCTATATTGAACAAGTCACGGATCAATCTTAAGTCCCGAATTGAAATAGGAGAATACACATGTTGATGGTAACTTTGAGTAGAGTCGAACTGACTCCACTTTACTGAGAGGTTGAACACTTATCATTTTTTTATCTTTATTTTTATTTGCTTGAGGACAAAGCAAATGCTTAAATGTGGGGATGTTTGATAAGTGTTCATTTTTACCATATTGTTATATCATATTTGCATAAACATAGCATGTGATTTTGATGAATTGTAGCCCACAGGTACTTAAAATGTGTTAATTTTGTGAAACAGGACACATTGGGAGTGATTCGATGGAAAGTTCAAGTTTCGAGCGAGAAGAAGTGTTCCATGACAAAGGAGCAAAGAAAGAGGGGAAGAGATAGGGCTGTGAGCATCCTATAAGAGTAGTAAAGATCAGAATTTTATTGGAGGAGTTACAAAACTCTAAAACCAATCTTCACCATTTAGATTGAAGAACAATGAGTTAGAAACACTCAGTTAAAAATTTTAGGTCATTCCTAGTTGAAATGGTCATTCGATCGTCGACTTTACTTAAGATCAAGCAGTACTCTAAAATAAGATTGAAATGAAGCCAAATCGGCCTCGTCATATCTAACGGATCTCGCCTCACAGCGTATCGGACCATCTATATCGCAGTAACCTCAAAACAACATTCCTAAAGACCCCTAACTACCTAGTATGAATCCCAAACGACCTAATTCTACAGTGTCCGTCCAAACCTTGTACTAGTCCGGCCCATCTTAGGGAAAATCATATCCGAAAGTACCCATATAGGGTTATCTCAACCCCTGGATGAGACCGTCTAATCAGGATAGAATAGAAGGGTTTAGATGTAATTCAATAAACGAACCCATATGAAGAATCAACGGGTCAGATGTCAAATATACAACGCCGCTCATTCATAGAGATTCAAATTTGAAGACCTAGATCTGGATGCATCCGACAAATCAACTGGCCTCATCCGCCTGCACTTTAATGCAATAATGTTGGATCCGATTGAACTTAAACACCGTGGAAACTTTATTTTTCTCTCTTGATCGCTGCTCGTGACTATAAATATCAAGGTTTGGGGTTTTGGAATCCATCTCCGGCCTTTGGCTACCTTTTGGGCGGTCTTGGAGATCTTGGAGCTCATGAATGACTAGGGTTTGAAATCCTCTTGGGAGACAACTAGTTCATCTAAGGGAGATATTGCCAAATCCATACGCACCTCAACAAAGGTGGAGGGAGCATAGGAGTGGATGTTTATTTATATTTATCTTATTGTTTTCTCCTTCTATTATGTGAATGGATTTGTGTTCTTCTTTCATGGAGAACTAATTGTTAGGTATTTAGGCATGTTGAACCCTTGGGTTGATATTTACTATTGACATTGGATTTTAATGATTAATTAGTTGGTTTTTATTATTGAGATCTATTGAGTGTTATTCCTTGTATTGAATATTTACATTGCGACAGCCCTAGTATTCAATAGGTTCATATGAGGGAAGAAGCAAACACCTCCTCATATTAGAACTACCTCAATAGAGGGGATTACAAGTGCTCCGAGAACACAGGCATTAAGGAGAGCGACTCTTTTATATGCCTTATTCCCGTATTTCTTCCAAGAAATGGATTCCCTAGAGCCCCAATCAATGTTAGTAATTCGGCCACGACAACGGGAGTGAAAGCGATATAGGAATCCTTGGTCCAATCAATTGTCATTGTTAACCTTAATATCCCTTGTCCATGTTTAGGAAAACCCGAGGGGATCTATTGCCTAAATACCCCTTCCTATGATTGATTTACTCCCAAGATTCAATCCCGCCATTAGTGATATTCAATTCTTGGGTTTTTTAGGTTTTCTTAGTTTAGATTAATTAAATACCTTCTAACTCTTGGATAGACTAGATAATAGATGAATAGGTAGTAGTATTACTTCTGTCTCTTTGGGTTCACATCCCACTCTTATAGTCCACTTTATTACTTGACACGACCTCGCACTTACGGCTGTAAGCATGAGCATTTGGCATAATCAACGGCCCCCATCAGCCAATCTAGTCGTACATCGTGCTCGGCTAGGGTCCGTCCTAGACCTAGTACGGGTGCCGGAGGTATGTATGGGTGGGAGTGGTAGTGCAAAGGTTCTCGGGTCCTATCATTGCCGAAGTTTCCCGGCTCCTACCGCTGAGTCGTGACCGCTTAATGACTCGGTAGGTAATCCCTCCGAAGGTGCAGATTGGTCGGACTAACTATAGTGCGATAGTATATCATGTGTAATCTCCAAGATCCTCTCCAGCCTATCAAGTAGTCTCTGCCGTGGTTCCTCTTGACAATAAACCCATTCCTCGGGTAAGTCTAGTAATGTATGGGCCCACGAAGATGGTCTGGATCCTGGGGTAGGAGCCCTAATATAGTATGAACGGTGTGACGACTCAACTAGAGTGGATCGGGAATGCCTCTGCCATGCTCAATAGGAAGAGGAAGTCTCTGGTGCTGACCACCCCTGTGCTATTACCTCGTCATGTGATAGAGTGTGTGAAGACATAATGGATGTACCTGAGGCCGGGAGTTCTGAGTGTTCTGGCCTTCAAACACGTCGGGTCATACCTAGCCTCTGTGCTGAGTGTGATTCAATAATTTAGCTCCGACTTCTCGTGCGGTCTGACAGTACCGAGGGCCTCATACTCGGGTGTCCGAGTGAACTTCTTGTTGTGTAGTCCCAGGTGGAGGACAAACTCGGTATAACGCATTATGTGCATCGTGCCCCTTAACTGAAACTATATCTAATCTTGCTTGTGACATGAAAGCAGGGCGTCTCCTCGGGTGATTGTGAAGGTAGCAAAGACCTCCAACATAAGCTCCCGATACGCCATCTCCTTAATAGTGAGCAGCCTCCTTAACCCTACTA
This sequence comes from Dioscorea zingiberensis, assembly GCA_026586065.1. Classification (NCBI taxonomy): domain Eukaryota; kingdom Viridiplantae; phylum Streptophyta; class Magnoliopsida; order Dioscoreales; family Dioscoreaceae; genus Dioscorea; species Dioscorea zingiberensis. The sequence goes on along the minus strand of CM048821.1, from coordinate 45,625,686 downwards.
CTGCAAGCAAGTTGTTGACCTCGTCGATGAGGCCCACTTCCTCCAAGAGTAGGCAGTTGACCTCTATGGCTCGGGTTTCCCTGAACCTCTTATAGTGTAGGATGACGTACCTTCTACTCTAGATCATTGACCCAAAGCCCAGCTCAGGTGAGTCCTGGGAGCTTCCTTCTAATCTCTTCCTCTCTGGAGGTTGCCCTGGGATTTGCTTCGTCAAGCCCATTGCTCGCTGGCATTGGTGGTGTACACGGACGTGTGGGGATCCGGCTACGACGGCATCGGCGAACAAATGGGCGTAGATCGAGCTATGGTCGATGTTTAGTGATGAGGTGTGGCTGGAATGAGGGCATGTTCACCGGAGGAGGGCTCGCCAGAGTATAGGAAGGAGAAAGGGGTGATCCAGTTGGAGGAGGAAGAAGAGAGGGGTATTGAAAGTGGTGGTGGAAGCCCTCTTTCCGCGATTAAAACCCCAGTTTTTTCTAATCTACATGCCGGACACGGACATGTCCTTGTCTACACGACCTTGTCGAATGAAATTTAGCCGTGTGATGGGTGTCACTTGCCCATGTGGATGGGCTTATGGTCCACAATCTCTCATCCGCTCTCCCCGCTGCATCCCGAAATGGACACACCTCGCTATATCACATCGGGCGCAGTGGCACTCTATACATCCTGCTACTTCATTGCATCTTCCCGAGCGTGACACAGTTAGCCACACACCCATGTCATGGGCCGTATGGTGCTCTGTAACTCTTGCGTATGTGGTTTTTGCCCTATTTTCACCTGCACCAAAGTGTTATCGACTCCAAATATAAAAATTAGTCGATAAAACACTCGGAACCATATAACTATTGAGTATCATAAAAAATATAATCTCAACCTAATATATGTCTAAAACTAAACCTAAAAGAATCCTATTTAGGACAACTAACTAGAAGACTACGTAAAATTACTAAGCTTGGGTTGCCTCCCAAGAAGCGCTTGTTTTACGTCATTAGCTTGACCTACCTATATACTCATGGGGGTTTGAACAAGTAATAAACCTCAGCTTCCCCATTGGGAGGAAAATTCTCCAAGGCCTGCATCCTTAAATGGGAAATAAATTCATACTCACAGGATTAGCTCCCAAATGAGCCTGGTAGTGGGTTGACGTTTGAGAGTGAGTTGCTCTTTTTGCTTGCCCTCCGCTTCGTGTACCTCGGATTTTTTTCCTTCGTGAAGGGACTTGGCTATTTGTGTTTTTGATCTTCCTCCTTTTCATCTTCTCCCCAAGGAGGTGGTTCATCAGAGAAAATATCCTCATGTTGGTTTTTTAGCAGTTCATCCTGCACAAAATCAGAAATGAGATCGTCAATATGGTGGATAAAGTAGCAAGAATCGTCAAACTCCATGGGGTGTCACATGGTACATTGAAGCTTGAACTCGACTTGCTCATCTCCAACTCTCAGTGTCATCTGTCTGTCCTTGAGGTCAAATAAAGCTTGTGCTGTCTTCAGAAACGGTTTTCTGAGGATGAGGGGTACTTCCACTTGATCATCCAGGTCTAGTATGATGAAGTCTACTAGGAAGATGAACTTATCTACATTAACTAATACATTCTTAATAACTCCTTGTGGTTGACGGATTGATCGGTTAGCCATATTTAGTATAACCTTGGTTGGTTTGGGTGCTCCCAGTCCCAATTTCTATAAAGTTTTGTATGGCATGAGGTTGACTCTTGCTCCAAGGTCTGCCAATGCATTCTCATCCACCAATCCTTCGATAATGCAACGGATTATGTAGCCTCCTACATCTTTTTCTTTCTTGGGGATTGTGTTGGTGAGGACCCCTAAGTATTATTTACTAAGGGTTGCTCTGGACACCTCCTCCAGTTTCCTTTTGTTGGTGAGCAACTCCATCAAAAACTTTGCTTACCTTGGCATCTATGAAAGAGCTTCCATGAATGGGTCGTTGATGTGTAGTGTTTTGAACATCTCTAAGAATTTCTTTAACTACTCCTCCTGTTGGTCCTTTTTAACCTTGGTAGGGTAAGGTAGTTTTGTTTGGTACTCTCTCACCATTAAAGCTTGCTTGTCCTTTCCCTTACTTGTATCTTATTGCCCCCTTCCTCTTCCTCCCCTATTGCATCCTTCTAGTTTGTGGCTGGAGGTGGGGACAATTTCGCTCCGCCTCCTAAGGGTGATGGCATTCACTGATTCTCTTTGATTTACTTCAGTATTGCTGGGGAGGGATCCAAGTAGTCGTTTAGCCAAAGATTTTGCGATTTGGACCACTTGGTGTTCAAGGTTCTACAGTGATGCCTGTTGATTTCTCATGTACTCTTCATTTATGTTCATGCGGTCATCATTGGTACGTATATACTATGCAAAGATATTTTCCATGCTTGGGCCTTTCTTGTCTTGTGAGAGTTGTTGGAATCCTTGTAGCTAAGTTGGTTTTTGTTGTCCTTCAGGGTTATAGGTAGAGCTATTAGGATTATTCTGATATTTGTTCTGGCTACCCACGAAGTCAACTTGATAAGTTGGCACCATACTAGCTTCTACACCTGGTTGGTCTCTATATGTTCCACAATTCATGACCTGCTTCATCAATAAGAGACATATTATATATGCGTTTACTCAATGCATCCACCTTTGCTACCAAATTGGTCAACACATGAATCTCAAGGATCCCTGCAACTAGGCTTGGTTTAGTGTTGTTTCTTTCGGAACTCCGCTAATATCCATTAACTGCCATCTCTTCAATCAGCTCGTTGGCCACCTCAAGTTCCTTATTACAAAGAGATCCATTAGTCAGCCAAGGCCCAACAATTATTATGTAGCCACATTGAGTCCATTGTAGAAAGCCTGGACTTGCATCTAGTTATCTATCCCATACAATAGACACTTCTTAAGCATTTCCTTATACCTCTCCCAGGTATCATTTAGTGTTTCTGACTCTAGTTGTCTGAAGGATGATATATCACTTCTCAATTTCATGATTTTCGAATGGTGGGAAGTATCTTGTCAGTAATTTCTCAGCTATTTGTTCCCATGAGGTGATCGATCCTGAAGGTAGTGAATTTAGCCACTGTTTGGCTCGCCTATGAGTGAAAATGGGAATAGCCTGAGATGAACTATATCCGCAGGTATTCCTGTAACTATAGTAGTGTTGCTGGTCTCGAAGAAGGTTAATAGGTGTGCGTACGGATCTTCATCTAGGAATCCATCAAACTGACACTGATTTTGAATCATCTAAATAATGTGATGTTTTAATTCAAAATCATGTCCATCTATGGGTGGAGGGTTAATGCTAAGCCAATGTTGTCAAGGCTTGGCTTGGCAAATCTGCAATAGAACGGGTTGGTGCCGCCATTGCTACGGGTTCATTCACTTTTGTACTACTCTCTACCTCTTCATTCTTCTTGAGAACGGCTTCTCTAATCTAGCAGTTAAGGTAGCGCTAAAAATCTGGATTCGGTACTTCTGCTGGGTATAGAACTCTGCTTCTGGTCATGCACAAGTATCTTTACTAAAAGAAAACTAGATCAGCCCGAAAAGATAAGATAAAATAAAATAAAAAGAAAACTAAACTAATACTAAGAAAGCTAAAGTTACAAAACCCTAATATTCCTAGAACATTGATCCTGTGAATCCACGCTTAAAAACTTGATATTGCTGCTAGCCCGCAAATGCATGGGGTTACTCAAGTAGTAAAGTACCCTGAGGGTAGGGTATTCAATCCACAAGGACCGGCACTAGTACTAACTAGAACTCTATTACCTAGCACAGAAAATATGGATGGTGATGGATTTATCCTAATTAGAATCTAATTCAAACTAAACTAAGTTGACAGTTGGCAATCTAGGGTTTATCAATCAGGAGAGTATGGCACCTCGGATCACTATCCCCCAAAGAATCCCTCATAACTAATCCTCTAAATACTAGTAACCTAATTTTATCTATTCCTGGACCATGAAGAAACCTAAATTAGTTTGGTCCCGATCTCTCGTCAACCGAACCCTAGTCCCATACGGAGGCTTCTCAACGTACAACTGCATGGTTATTGGTGTTCTATGGTATTTACTATTAGGTTTTACCCTAATCTGGAAAGTAAGTTGTAGTTGTAAAGCAACCCAAGAGACCACATGATCTCTAGGTATACCACCCCCTAATTGTCTATGTTAAGACCTAGCCTAACCTCATCTCTCGTCATGCATCAAGTAATTCTAATAGTAATCGCCATCGCTTTCGCAAGACTAACAAAACCATATGAATAAGCTTATTATAGACAATTCTTATAAATAAATAAAAAAAGGAAACTAATATTAAGAAGGATAAAGATTCACAAGTTAATCTAAGAGTTCAAGGACCCGAGGCACCACGAGGGGTTTAGCCTCTCATACTAATAACAAATACCACAATAAATAAAGAAGAAAGCATAAGAAGACTCATAGACTCCCTAGCATGATGCTTCCTCCGCCTTCGACTTCTCTCCGAAACCCCATCCGTTGATTCTTGAATACGCCAAAAGTCCTCTTCAAAAGTTGAACCGAAGACCTTTTATAAGATTCAGACTTTGCACCACACGCCCATGTCATCTATCACACAACCATGTCATCTATCACACGGTCATGTATTCAATAGGTTGAACGCGCTTCTTTAATTGATTTTGATTTGAATGCACACGCTCGTGTGGATAACCGTGTTGTGCTCTGTTTTGGCACTTCTTGTTCCGAATTTATCCACACCCGCTTCCTTTCTCCAAAGTATTGAATTATCTGCCAAATACACAAAACACCCGAAAGAACACAAAAGTGGGAGAAACTATGCCAAAATGGATACAAAAGGTATGGAAATATGATAAGAAAATATGTATAATTATGCACTCATCGTGATATAGCCGCCATTGAGCTTGTACCATCGGGTCGTGAAGTCGGCCTAACTTCTTGTATAACTTAGCCACTTGTACTGTAAGAATATGATCTGGGCCGGCTGTGCAAGCTCCAACACCAACAGGTTGTCTTCCTCTCGAGGTCCATGATGATTCTATACTAGCCATATCTTCAAATAGTAGCCTCACACCTTGGGAATTTTGTTACTCAGAGAGTCAGTACTGCTTGCATCCACCCACCGCCTAGTAGGGTTGTTCAAACCATTGTATAATGTATGGATTTTTACCCATGGCTCCATACGATGGTGTGGACAGAGCCTGAATAAGTCCTTGAACCTTTCATAAGCTTCAAACAATTACTCAGTTTGACCATGTTTGAATGTAGAGATCTCCAATCTAATTTGGGTTGCATTTCTTGGAGGGAAATATCTATCAAGGAACTTGTCTAACATGTCCTTCCAAGTTCTTATACTTCCTGCAGGAAGGGAAGTGAGCAAGTGGTACACTTCTTCTCTCAAACTAAACGGGAATAGCTTCAAACATATGGCATCATCTCGACACCCCATTGATCTTAAAACATGTCGCAAAAATTGGATGAAACGCGCTAAGTACACATGGGGGTCCTCGTCAAGGCCCATCAAACCGAGCCAAATTTTGAATCTAGACGTGCTTGCCTTTAATCTCAAAATTGTTGTTTATTGTGGGAGGATGGACACTAAATTCATCTCCTAAATATTCCAGTCTATCGTACTTGGATAATGATCTTCTTCTATTTGTAATAACTTAAGGTTCTCTAAACTCCTATATTCACTTCTTCTGAGTAGTATTTTCGGTCTCTAATGAATATATCGGAGTTATTTCTGGTGGTAGTCCTTGTGTGACGCCCCGGTTTTTCTAGTAGTTACTTTTTAATTTTTTTTAAAATAAATAAGTGGTTATTAGTTCATAAATAAATATTTGGAGATAAAGAAAATAAAATGGAATGGGAATGGGCCAACAATTCTGGTTTGGGCCCAACCCAAGCATAAGAGAGTGATGAGATTTAACAAACTTAGACATGTGACAAAATACTATGGTGATATAGTAATTTATTTTAAATGGATGTTATAAGTTAGAGGAGTTATATATATGTATATATCAATTAATAGAAGCTCTTATTTTAATAGAGTAACAAAGGAACTAGGTGTGACATTAATGGAATGATAAGTTAATTTAATCAAAAGCTTGAAGATAATTTCAATCATGGGGATTTAATAATATAGATTAATAATAAAATATACATATATGGAATGCAAATATAAAGGGTAACTTAGGACTATGGTCTTCAAAATGAGAATTTAAATTCAAAACCTAAATTCACATCATTCCCCTCTCCTCACTTAATTCATCTCTCTTCTCCTCACCGCGTTCTACTCCACGCCGGCGAAGCCCCTACCCACGCCAGCCAAAGAAATCACGCCAAATTTTACCCCATGCCGCATTCTAGCCTCAAGGCCCACGCATAAGGACAACCTGCCTCAAGCTCGCTATTCCGCCGCTTGCTCGAAAGCCATTCTCCTTCTCCCAAGCATTGCCTCTCATTCACGCCACCCTCTTTCTCCTCCGACGAAGCTCTTAACGCTTTGTGAGTTGGAAGATTTTGGGAAAACCTTCTAATTGTCTCTAATTTAGGGCATGGAGTGGTGTGGGATGAATTTCTTTATGAATGGGGAGTACATGGGGAAGTGAATTTCATGATTTGGAATAGTTTGGGTTGTGTCTTGAAGATTAGTAAAAGAATTAGTGTATTAATGATGCCATGGACTATATGTTTGATGAAGTTAACTTTATATGATTAGTATGTTAATTATGGTGATTGGTTGTATAATTTTCGAGGCCCTATAAATAGGGGAGGTGCCACCAAATTTTCATAAAAATTCTAAAGTATTGATGCCCATATTGATGCCCATAAGATGCTTATTGAAATGCCTCTAAGAACTTTGTGGTTTGAAAACTTATGTTTTAAGGCTACAATATCATTGAGCATGTGTGTGATTATCTCTAGCACATGTGGATGTGAACTCAAGGATTTATATGGTCAAGTTGTAGTGTGGATCTTTGAATTGCATGAAGTTGCATACCAAATGTTTGATAATATGCTTCAATGAATATCGATGAGCCTTTAGAGCCTTGAATGTTAGTTTCCATGCTTACAATCCCTTCATGAATATCTAGATTACATGTTAGAAGAAATTAGTATGATTATGTTAAGCATGGGGGCTGTTTATAATTGAGTCTATCAACTGTTCGTATTAATGCCTCTATGCTATAATTATGTTCAGTCCTGCAGATTGTTGTCCCCTTCGAGGGACACCAAGGCTTCTATACACCTCCGTTTGGAGAGTGTATATGTCAATGGAAAGATCTTGAAGTTGTATTTCTATTGAATCCTAAATAGGAGAAATCTGATGTCTGGTTTAAAAGTTATGGATCAAACGGTCCGATCAAGCATAACCCATGTAATTTCGTGATTTCTCGGTTTGGGGCCCGCAGCTCAAGTAGATTGCGGTCTCTTTCGTGGGACAGCTGGGACTTGTATACTACTCCATTTGGAGTGTGTAACATACCGATGTAAAGGTCTCAAATCATCTTTCTATAGAGCCTTAGATGAAGGAATTCTGATTTACGGTTTAGAAGTTATGACCAATTCTTTCCAACTGCGCAGGACGGACAGAATTTCTGCATTTTGTATTTGGGCATGCCTTGTAATGATACTAGATGTGATATATAGAATTATTTAAGACATGCCATTAGATAGATTGATGAATGTATGAATGTAAACGTTCCATTTAGGGCCACATCAATATAGTTAGCATGTATAAATACACCATTAAGATATCAAGGATGTGTAAGAAGCTTTTACAAGGACATGAATATTATAGACAAATATAAGGTTACTATTTGTTCAAGGATTTTTGTATATGAAAACCTTGATGTAGATTTTAAGAAATTTAGTTATATTAGAAATTTAGAAGAGGACGACAACCTTTAAATAAATACAAGTAGATTTATATTTTCTTATACTTGTATAGGAAAATACTAGTAGAGGATCCCGTGGGGGGATCCAGTCAAGTGGAAATCGCGATGGACCTCAGGTGAGTGATTACACTATGCTTAGAATATTTATGTGATTGGGTTTTAATGTTGGATTTGTTTATATGAGTTTTATCTCGGTTTCTGATTTGCCGATATATTTCTCTGCTATTATAGTATAGTGGATTTCATGATTGTTTAATTACTTAAATGTTAAAGAGCATGAGATATGATTAAGGAAACCCTAAGGGGTAGTTAAAGATTATTGCATGTATCGTAAGTCGCGACCTTTAGTTAGTTAATGTATGGGGTTCCAGGGCTCGTCGTGATAGAGCCCTGTATTTTTAGTAGACGGGACCAGTAAGGAAGGGGTTTGTTTTCAACCGTTTTTCTTAAAACTAAAATGTTTGCGAAAGTCGTGCTTTTATAAAAAAAAAACCCCTTCTTGTCTCTGATACGGGATGTACCGGACTTATGTAGCGCCGGTCATCAGGATCATGTAGAGGCATACCGCTGTTCCTAATGGATGCTGGAGTCCTTCCGGAGATATTTTAACTAGGGGTGCACGCTTGTATGATACGAGGCCTCAGCTGCATATATTTATGTGTGTGTGATTGTGATATGCTTATGATGATTGAAATTGCATATATGCTTTATTTGGGATTTCTGAAATGCTTGGCATGTTAATTTAATGAGAAGATAATGCATATGATTAGCATTATTTCGGGATTCAGAATCTTTCTATTATATATATTTATTTCCTGGATATTAGTGATTTTCTACTCAAGTGAACTATTTTATGCGCAGTAAATGAGCCGCGGAGTAATCCAAAGAGGATTGCTCGACATAGCAAATAAGAATAGTGCCTATGTGCACTTGTTGTTTAGACTTCTAGCACTCTTCCGCAAATTTGTAAGCTCTGTATAATATTAAACAGTTTGTCTTGTTGTTATGAATAGTAATTTGATTATCATGATTATTATTAGGTGTAAATTACACAGCTTATGGGTTGGGTGCACTCCCTACCAGCTTGGTGACATTTGTCTCATTAGTGAGATGGGTGTTACACCTTGTGCTTCTCTAATTTTACAAAGATAGTGTATGCTCAATTTTACTATCTCCTTCAACTGCACTACTGGATTGCTCGGTCAGCAAAGAGTTCCTCACAAAAAAAAAAGATAGTGCTAATGAACACAAATAAAGCGTAAAAGATAAAGAGAAAGTTAAGAAGAAAAATAAAAACCTAAGACTAATGACTAAACTAATGTAATTCTCTAGTATTCCTAGCAATCTAAAAGTCCACGACAACGGCAACAAAAACTTGATTGAGCCTAATGCTTATGCTTACAACTATAAGTGCACCTGTCATTTCAAGTAATAAGTGGACTATAAAAGTCGGATATCGAACCCACAAGGACCTAGAGCACTAGTACTATCTAATTGTCTGTTACCTAGTCTATCCAAGATTCGAGGTGGTGAAGCTCTAATCTAATTACTAAAGTAAAAGGGCTCAAAAATCAACTCGGTGTGAGTAGTGATGGTGATCAATCATTAAAGGGAGATACTCGGGCATTGAATACCCTTCAAATCTTTGTAGATAATGGTATGTGTGGATTCCTATTGAAGATTGCTAGGTTATGGACCAAGGGTTCCTATAATGCTTTCATACCCTCCATAAAGGTAAATTATTAACCTAATATCCTCATTGCATTAGCATTCTAGGGAACCTATATCTTGGAAAAGTTATGGGATAAATAAATCTAAAGGAGTCTCTCACTTTAATACCCAATCTCTCGGTGTATTCAAACCCCTCTCTATTGAAGTAGATCTACACTCGGGGAGGTGTTTGCTATCTTCATCCAAATGAATCCTATTGGTAATCCTGTGAAATTGAATAGATCTCAAAACATAAAGTCTCCATTCAATTATAGAAATCCATATAAACAAGTTTAAGTTCTAATCCAGAGGTTTATCATGTCCAAGTATCTAGCAAATTAGTTCCCCATCAAAGGGGAACACAAATCCAATACAAAATAGGAGAGAAAAAAATCAAACATATTGTAAAACACCCTTCCCTTCATTGGCGTGGAATGTGCGGATCTCATGCTATGAGGATGCCCACTTTGATGCTTGCCATCACATCCTCCGCTCCAAGGTCTTCAATAAACCCTAATCTCCAAGAAGGAGAAGGGATAAGAGCCTCCAAGATAGTTGATGATTATAAAGTCCCTTTTAAAACTATAATCTTTGCTATTTATAGTCACTGCGTGTAATTTTACCTAATTGGTATCATTTGGGTTCGCATGAGTCTGAATCTTCCTAGAAAATAGGTCTGGTTATGCCTGGATCCCGAGCTGTGTGGGTAGTCTTGTGGTTGCGCAAGTGTCCTCACAAAGTGCTTATTGGCTCTCATGGCTATTGTGTGGGTGTATACTTGTTCGCAAACCACTCGAGATAAACTTTGAGAGCTCGTGCGACCATCCGTGCGGCCGCACCAATGTCCGCATACTGCTCGGTTTGAGTTGGATTAGCTCCCGCAAGCTTTGCTAACCGAAGCGTGCAAGCGCCGAAAGTGTATGCTGCTTATGTTTCTGCTTTGTGCGGGTGCATGTGCCTGCACGCTTGCCCGTACGGCCTCAATTAAATTGGAGTTTTGCCTTGTGTGATGCCAAATCACTTCCTTTTTTCTCTCAAGGCCTTCCAATGCCCTATAAATAAAATTTAACGCGAATTAAGTATTAATGGGCTAAAACTACTTCAAATCACATGCATAGTATACAAAAAATGGTATAAAAATATAATCAATTGAACACTTATCAGTAGTCTAAAATATTTTGTGTGTATTGTAATCCTAAGTAAGTAATCTAAAGAAGTGCTGAAAAGCTAAAGCGAACAGTTGGAAAATCTGGGATTTTATAAATCAAGAGGATATAGACCCTGGATCTCTTTCCCCCTAAGAATCTCTTGCTCGACTCAATTCCTAATACTGGCTATCTAATTGATGTACCCTTGGACCTTGGAGAACCTTAAATTAGTTTGACCCTGATCTCTTATGTAGCCAAACCCTAGTCCCATACAGCGACTTCACCATACGACTCAATTATTATTATTTAGTGTTTTGTGGTTCCCACACATGGGTTCCACACACTTGTGTCGTATAACACATGGCCGTGTCATCGGAAACATAGTTGTATTTGAGTAAATTTGGGCAGGATCATGGAATTTATCGATTTATTCGCATTTTTTGAATTGACACACCCTTGTAGGGGCCGTATCACTCTCTGTAAAAGTGTGCTCCTAGCTCTTTGAGCTCCTCAATTGTTTCAGTTTTCTATTTCTTTCTCCCTAGTACCTATTACCTGTCACTCACAAAAAAATAACTAATATAGCACAAATATAAGGAGAATCATATAGAAAGATAGACAAAGTATATGCAATTGTGATATCAAAATATATATGATTATGTTCTCTATCAAATACCACCACACTTAAACATTTGCTTGTCCTCAAGCAGAGAAGATAGGGACTCATAAAAATTAGATGTGTGTATGATCTCAGATCTCATAATAGTTGGGAGTCCCTACCAGATTCTGGGAAAACATGCTGTTGGAGCACCATGATAATTTTTACGGAAATAGGTCTTATCTTATACTTATACCCCCATGTGTGTGTGTGTGTGTATCCCTCCTAAAGTTCCTCTTATCGACTTCGCCCATCTCAGATGTTCTAGACCTTTTTTACTCAATAATCTTTTCTCTATTGACTCTTTTATATGGGTAGTAGCTGCATACATCCAATGAGGTAGCCATTTCCCTCGGTAGGTCATCAAGTTAACATTTGTAATGCCTAAGATCTGACTACTCAAGAGTGGCTTTCACACTTCCAAGGTGATGACTCTTTCTACCATCTTTTCTATTTTTCCGATAGGGCATCCCTAATGGATCCGACTTTTCGACCAATAGGGCATCCCTAAGAGATCGGACTTTTTATATTCTTTTTTTTCTTTTTTTTTCTTATGATAATTCATCCCTAATGAATCTGACTTTCCAGATTTTTTTTTTTTTCAAATCCAACTAATAGTCAAAACTAGCTAGAATCCAAACCTAATCAAATAAGTGACATCCTAGTAGGGGTTTGTGCTCAAAGAATTGCAGGTGTCAAGAAAAATTGGCACAAATACATTTTTGCAAAATTGGCACTAAACGCTGATGTCTGCCTAGATATAGAGAAGACCCCAAATCATTAACTATCACAGATCATCGTAAATTAACACCATCATGAACAATATAAGCAATAGCTAACCCCTCCCCCACACTTAAATTTTACATTGCCCCCAATATGCCCAATATACGTAGTGAAAAGAGTATGACATGAAAAAAAAAGGGAAGAAGGGATTAATGGAACTTTAGTCAACAAAGATGGGGCGATGTGGTTGTTCTCGTTGTGTTAGTTCCTGTCTAAGTTTGAAATTATATAATTCCAATATCTTGAGAACATTGAATGCATAAAAGTAAAGCTCAAATGATATATATAGAAATGGCTAAACCTTTGATGATGCTCAGCTGTCAAGCCCCTCGTCAATATAGGCGATTGAGAAGTCATCCTCCGCGTCCACCCCTATATCCCTTATTGTATAAGCTGCAGCTAATGGTAGGGGCGGTGGTGGTAGCTAGACCTCAAGCTGTCATCGAGCCAAGAGAAGGCTATGGTCACCTACTAGTAGGGAAGGTGGCGGGATTGGCTATCACCGGTGGTAGTGCCAAAGCAGCGCCAGCCAGTAGTACTCATTCCAAACAAGCCATCAAGTTGGGCCACGGGCTTTTAGTGCTCCCGAGGGAGTGTGACTTGATATTTAATACCTCATTTTGTCCTGCTTCAGCCATACTAATCCCATCGCCGAGGCGCATCTATATCACACTCAAGTATCCAAAGAGTTAGCTCCATATTAGTGGAGCCAGGAAATCTAATACAAAACAACAAGCAAAGAAAAGAGGATATGAAACATGTTTCCCTCCACCGCTTGAGGTTGCCGTGATCGGGACCATCGACAAAGCTTCCTCATTCTCTCTTTAGATCCTCTCTTCCTCTCTCCATCCAAGATTCAAATGTAATAGTAGTGGAATATCTTGCAGTGTAGAATGCCCTCCAAACCCTAAAAGCCGAGTATATTTATATTCTTTCCATCTCTGGGAGGCGGTGTATGCATTCCAACCTATGCGGGCCCGATGTGTAATAGAAACTAGGTTATAAATACTTCATATGGGCATCCATAAGGGCTCCCCGCAGCCCACATGGCTTCCTCATTCGGAGTAAACTCCACATCCTCGAAGTCATAGGCTGTGCTCGTATGGGCTCATATGAGACTCAAATAGTCTTCTCGAGTAATCGATAACCCCTGCATGAGCTCATACCAAATTTTATGCGAAATTCCTCGCCTCCATATCATAATCGGGCCCGTGATGAGAAAAATGTATACTCTTTGGATAGCTCACTACACCGTATGTCCTTTGGAAAGATCGTATAAATTATTTCCAGTCATACGAGCCCGCATTGGCTCGTATGGGACCCTATATGGCCTTTAGGTCCGCTTCGCATCAATTCCGTGATAAGCTCATGGAAAATTGATAGGGGTTTCTTCTTCATACAAGTCTACACCACCCCGTATGGGCTCAGATGAACTCCAAAAGTGCTTCACTTCGGTTTGAAATCCTCATCAAAAGCCTCAATTTTCTCGTGATGTCTCCAATGTGCCTTGTTTATAAAAAGAATCACTTATTATGCATCGTGGGCCACATTTTCACAAAATAGCATGCTAAATGTACATGAATGATATATAAAACTATGCAATTAAACCCTTATAAGCTGCAGTAACTTTTTGTAAACTCCTCGAGCCTTGATTTTTGCCTTGTTTTCACTGTACTCAATGTGTTATTGACTCCAAAGATAAAAAAAGAATCAGCTTATTAAGTACCTTGGAAATCATATGATCAATGAAAAATCACCAAAGAATTGAAGTCACCACTAATGTATACCTAAAGCCTAAACTCTAAACCTAAAAGCAAATCTAATCACTAAATCTATCTACCGCACTTAACTAGGACTAACTAAGATTTACTAAACTTAGGTTGCCTCCCAAGAAGCTTTTGTTTTACATCACTAGCTTGACGTAACTCTAATACTCAAGGAGGTTCAAGTAGGTGGAACCTTTAGCTTTCCCATCGTGTGGTAGACCACCTACCACATATATGGTTTCAGCCTTCATTGCCCATTTACTCTTAAAAGTCCCCTTGGTCAAGTGTGTGATTTAAATCTCCCCACGAGGAGAGACTTGGGTTATTGTACGTGTAAGGTCCTGATCACCCTGATTTGATTTTACCTGGGAACAGATGAAAACGTGAGTTAAAAACACTTGGTCACCTAGCTTGAAATATCGGCCCGTCTTAATATGCTCGCCATGGAAACCAAAATCTTGTGCTCCGTGTTCTCGTGATGTACCATGATGTCATTCATCCAACTCGCTCAACTTTAACTTCTATTTTGTCCTTCTCGCTCCAAATCAAAATTTAGGAATTTTGTGGCTCCAAGATGTTCTGGTGGTTCCAAATTCGACTGGCAAGTGGCAAGCCTTCCCGTATACCAATCGATATGAAGTGCACCCAATCGAAGTCTTGTATGTTGTTCTATATGCCCAGAGTACATTGTCCAATCTTTGTCACCAATCTTATCTGTTATGTTGGATCATTTTATTTGGAATGTGCTTAAGCCCTCGATTAGACACTTCGACATTGTCGCTTGTTTGGCAATGATACAAGGTTGTAACCTTTTGCATTACTCCATACTTCTTCAGGATTCACTTGAATTAGGTATTGCAAAAGTGTGTTCCTCAATCACTAATGATTGGTTAGGGTGGGCCGAATAGAGAGAACAACTTTTGAGAAATCTAACTACTACTCGCACCATTAGTTGGTAAATGCCTAAGCTTCCACCCATTTGGATACATAATCCACAGTGCACTAGAATGTACTTATTCCCGCCAGAGTTGGGGAAAGGTCCCATAAAGTCAATTCTCCATAATGCTGAATACCTCACATTGTTGGATTGGGTATTGACTCATCTCATCTCGCTTAGAGACATTCTCATTTCATCGGCATCTATCACAAATTTGCACAAATTTCTCAGATGCCTTGAAATATGGTTGGCTAGAAGAACTCGATGCCATCATCTTTTTGTCGCCCGTTTGCATTATAGTATACCCCTGTTGGTCCGAATGGCAATGGTTTGGAATCTCCCATCCTTCTTAACGAGACAAGCATCTCCGAATTGTCTGGTTAGTGAAAACTTTATACAAATATGGATCTTCCCACAAATAATGTCTCAGATCCGAGAAGACTTCCTTCGTTCTTGAGTTGACAACCCCTTTGGTAGCACCTTTCCCACCAACTAGTTGTCCGTGACCGCAAAACCGTGGGACTTCATTTTCCTCCCTTTGTCCACACTATAAGCTTCGCCGTCAGAAATACATTATCCATATCCCCTTCTTCCTCGCTTTGGCTTGGATAGACCTTTCTAATCGCGATAGGTGGTCGCCTTCTACATTTTGGATCCTCATTTATCCCCTCGATCTCCAAATCAAATTCCCTCGCAATAGCAATACCTAATGGATCAAGCGAGGTTTAGGCCAAACTTTTTCCATAAAATCTTAGTGCAAAGATGGTCAAGATAAACAATGACTTTTGATAGAACTAAGTAAGTATGAATTTATCGAATGCATAAATCACTACCATTAAATTCTTTCTCTATTGTAGTGTAGTTTTCTTGTGCATCCACAAGATCTTTCCTCAAGGGCGTAGTAGATTAGTCTAAAATGCTTGTTCCTTCTCTTTCCTATAAATTCTCAAACTAAAAAATAGGCCATTCACTAGTTTATCTTCCAAAAACATCAAACGCTTCGAGGCATCTGGGCCTGTGAAGTCAAAGAGAGTACATCTTTTATTCAATAACTTAGTCAATTTCTTAGTAATTCTTTTGAGAATTCTTTAATGATTCTAATATAAAAATCGCATGTCTTAGAAAAACTACTAACTTTGACTAACACAACTTGTGGTAAATTCTTTTATAGTTTCCAATTTTCGCCTATGTACCTCTATGTCGTCAGGCTTAGAAATTCTCTCTGCCCCTAAAACTATGCCTTCTTGGGAACATGAAATGATATTTTTCACAACGCAAATCTAAGTTTGTTTCTTCGCAATGTTGTAACACTTTTTCTAAATTGTGGAGGCATAAGTCAAATGAATCCCCCAAAATAGAAAAGTCATCAATACAAACCTCCATAATATCCTCTATAAAATCATCAAAAGTAGACATCATGTAGCGCTGAAAAGTGTATGTGACAATTACACAAACCAAAAAGGTATTTTATGTATAGCAAATGTACCATACTGGGCATGTAAACATAGTTTTCTCTGGGTCCATGTGGCATGGGATCTGCAAGTACCCTAACATCCCGCCTAGGAAACAATAGTACATATTGCCCAACAATCACTCCAAAGATCCTGATCGATGAAAGGTAGCGGGAAGTAGTTCTCATGCAGGTGGCGCCATTGAACTTCCTGTAGTCGATGCACACATTCCATCCCGCGGATCGCCCTTGTGGGGATCAACCTATTTTTGTCATTTTGTACTACTATTATGCCGCCTTTGGAGGCTATAATAACCGAAGCTTGTTGTCTTTCTCCAAGATGGCATACTCTAGGTGCTCCTGTAGATTCTTCAGCTCCAACTCTAGGGGTTCCTCATTGGATGGCTTTAACCTCACCCATGTCTTCTTGTATGTTTTTCCCATGAGTCGGTTTCCTTTCGAGCTTTCTCGGCTGCTTCTTCAATGTACTTTCTTGCTTTTGGATGTTTCAATTATGCCCAAATATCTTGTTGAGGTGCCGTGACTTTTCGTGATCACATCCAACCTCATCTTTTATATTCGTGGAAGATGGACATGACTTGTTCCCATGGGTTTTGTCTGCCGCATTCATGTGGAAATGGAGGTTGGTTCACGAAAAATCTCGTGATATAAATAGATTTTATGCTTGCCTTGAACTTCTTTCACCTATTCCTCTAAATCGAACTCCTCAACTTCTCTAGACACTCTCAAGCTCATCACTTTACATTCAATGTAACATGTAAGGAGGTCTTCCAAAGATGGTTGCCAAAAATGGATCACATGAAATTGATGGTAATCCTCTTCATTGTACGGAAAATGCATTATTAGTTAGATAGAAATACTCAAACAAGAGTAGGAGATAATAAAAAAGTAAAAGAAAAATATAATGACTAGAATAAAAGATTCTTAATGTTCCTTGAATTGTCGTTCCTCAGCAACGGCGAAAAAAACTTGATGTGTTGCTAGCCTGCAAGTATACGGGGTCACTCAAGTAGTACAAAGACCTCGAGGATATGGTAGTCGGATCCATAGGGAACAAATGAAAGCTAGTACTGATTTATCTTCTAATATTTTTGGTTTTTTGTAATCCTAACTAAGTAATTTAAAGAAGAGCTAAAACTAAAGTGAACAGTTGGCAAATCTAGGGCTTTATCAATCAAGAGGACATGGCACCTCGGATCTCTATCCCCCAAAGAATCCCTTGCTCAACCCAATTCCTAATACTAGCTATCTAATAGTTTGACCCCTATCTCCTCGTACTAAACCCCAAATTCACCAATACAATAATCGCTGATGCAACTCCATTATGTGGTGCGCCAATTTAATTAACCCACAAGTGTAATGGAGTCGATCAAGTAGTAAAGTACCCAAATGTAGGGTTATCAATCCACAAGGATTGGAATACTAGTACTAACTCACTCTTTTGTTATCTAGTCTAAAAAGAAAAGAGATGTTTGTTGTTTGACAACTTATCCTAAAAAAGGAACTATTACTTAACAATTAGTAGGTTGTGGGCAATCAAGGAAGAGACGTTGCACCCCATATCGCAATCACCCTAGGAATCCTTTGTTAACAGCTTGACTTCCTATTATTACTAACCATTGACTAATTCCCTTGGACGAAGTTCTATAATCTATAATTCATGTAGATGCTACATCCAATCTCTCAAGATACTAATCGAACTCCACCACCTATGCCGCCTAGTTAAGGACCTAACAAAGAGAAATATGGACCAAATGCATAAAGGGACATGTGAATCATTACCATAAGCACCTATATGCACCGCTTAGAATATAATAAGGTATTTTGACTATGGCTCATGCAATCACAATCACATAAATCAAGCACATGCTCACAAGAATTATCACAAAGAAATGACCAATAAATAAAATGAATTCAATTAATAAATATTCCTAGAGTTCACGTTGTCCCAGATACCGCGAAAAAGGCGTTTAGCCTCTCATGCTAATGGAAACAATAATATAGATAATGGAGAAAAGACATAATTAAAGTCATAAGGACTCCCTTGCTTGATATCTTCTCCTACTTTGGATCTTCTCCAAAACCCTAATTGTCAGCCTCTCAACGCCTTCCGAGGATCAATCCACCAAAAGCCCCCGAATCAGGCTCCTCACCTGGTTTATTTATATTTCAATTCAATGTGGCACGGGTAGTGTGGATCTAATGCATCCCCCCAGGTAAGTCCCCGCAGCTTCTATCTTCACACATTTTGAAATCGTGGACTTGTGACGCATGTATATGCATGTACAAGTTGCATAATTGTACTAAGGCCGTGGAACATCTCTATAAAGCCCTTTTTTCAACTCGCTTCATCGTGGGTTTGTCCCCTTTCTCTCTCTTTCTCGCCTGGTATCCATTTTACCCGCCAATCACAAAACAAACCTTTAAGAGCAAAAAATAGAGAGGAATTTATGCAAAACAACGGGATAAGTACATGCAAATTGATAGAAATATATGTATAATTGTGCACTTTATCAACCGCATTAATTATTATTATTTAATGTTTTGTGGTTCTCACTATTAGGTTTTACCCTAATCCGAGAGAGTGTGTTGTGAAATTATCGAGATCACCCGATTTCAGTATGCGCACCCCTATTATCTATGCCCGAATCTAGCTTGACCGAGATCTCTTTACGCATCAAGCAACTCTAACTATATGATGGCACTTTCTACACTAACAAAACCACAAGCATTAAGCACACATACATAATTCACAAGATAATAAAAAAACTAATATTTAATAAAGGAAAAAGAGTCACAAGTTCATCTATGGTTTCAAGGGACTCGAGGCAAAGACAAAAGGTTTAGCCTTTTATACCATTAGAATTCATCACAAAAGCTAAGGAGGGAAACATAAATAAAGATCATAAACTCCCTTGACCGCTGTTTCCTCCGCCTTCAATCCCTCTCTCAAAACCCTAGCCGACGCACCAAAGAATCTCCAAAAGTCCCCTTGCAAATTAGGATCCAACGGGCCTTTTATAAGCATCAATTTTACACCACATCGCCATGTGGTTCTGGGCAAAGGTAGACCCGTATATCGCATTTATTTGAGTTTTTGAATGGACACGCATGTGTAGTGGCCATGTCACTCTCAGAAAAGTGTGTTCCGAAAGCTATTTACACTCCTCAATTGTTCCAGCTTTTCTCTTCTTTTCTCCTAGATATCTATTTATTTGTCCAATCACAACAAAATACCCAATGTGAGCACAATGATAGGGGAATCGTGGCAAAAAAGATAGACAAAGTGCATGTAATTGTGATATGAAAATATATGATTATGCACTCATAAAGGACACTTCCTAGGAAGGCGAGAGAGAGTAATATGAATGGAGTATCCAGGGCACCCATAACACTCTTAATTTTGTATCTTCTTTGTTTTGCTTTTGTTTTTGTTTTGTTTTGTTTTTTTTTTTTTTGGTTTGGTTTTAGTTTTTGTGTATATTACTATTGTACTCATATTAACTTTTTTTTTCCTTTTTGATAAAATATTAACTATCTTTTTGAGCATTCAATCTACGAATCCATTCTCATGAACTAATAAACCCCCTACACTCACCTAGGTGTACCCCTTCATACATATCCATAGAAGACCGGAGTGGGTAGGTTGAGGAAGCCAAAAAAGTGATTTCCCGTCTTTCTCCTCTCATCTACTTGAAGGTGAGGAACAGGTACCGAGTCTTATGTTCTTGAAAGAAGGAACTAGTGTCAAGGCCCTTGGTATATCCTTTGAAAAATGGCTCTCTAACAGGTGAAAAGTGGTAGGTGTTCATTTTTTTTTAAAAAAAAAAGGGGAGGGGTGCGTTGCTGCTACAAAACATCAAAATTGTGGGATCCGTGAAGGGTTGAAATACTTTGGTCCATCAGACGCAACTCTTACCCTACTTTTAAAGCAAGAGGTTGTTTTCCATGGCTCAAAACCGCGACCTCCAAGTCACAAGACAACAACTTCACCATTAATACGCCAAGGCTTCCCTTAATTTTTTTTTTTTAAGAAGGAAAAAAATAAATAATTTTTACCTGGAAATAAATAATGCCAGTGTCCACATTTATTATAAAAAACAAAAAAACAAAAAAACAAAGATGTAGCATACACTTACAATTTGCTGCATGTTTGATTTCCTACAATTATGAGCCATGGTGTCTTGGGTTCACCCAATCAAATGTGACACCTCTAAGCACAATCCTATCCACAAGTAAAATAAAAGCTAGCAATATATGAAGTGAAATTCTATTGTCTCCCAGTCAAGCTTACAAGTGACCTAGTATGTAGGTCCACTCATTAAGGCCAAACAATAGTGTCCACAATTGAGAAGAGATGTTTTCTCTCCAAATCGGCAGTGGGCAATAAAAAGTCCATGGATCTTTATCTCTCCAAATGGCCTTCCCCACCTCCCCAAGGACAATAACATCTTCAGAAATCCTAGTGGAATGCAAATTGCAAATGTGGCTCTAGGAAAGCAAAATAGATCATTTGGTCCTCTAGTGTTGTAAATAATACAATTGTGAAGTGAGGACTTTGATGTCCCATCCCTACCTAGCCAAAAGAGCAGAAGATGTGAGGAATATTTGTAGCCTTTTTGAAGTAATTGAGAAACAGTTGGCATTGAAAGTGTGGATAGGAGTTCCCAGCCTCCTCCCATGTGTGGGGGTAAACTTAATTATCCCAGGGTAAAAACAACAGGTATGGCTACCCCAAAAAGCTGCTCTTCCTTTTGCGCCTCTCTCTCTGCTGCCCATGTCCATCTCCCCTCCGCTAATCTGGATTTGGACGTGAACAACAAATCCACCAGTTGTCCTTGAAATTCGGAGTAAATTAGCCTATGAGTTGCTCTCTTCTTAAATTTGAGCTTTACATATTAACTATACACTCTCAAGTTTGTTTGATGTATGGTTTACCATGAAAATGTTGCTAAATCTTCTTACTCGGCTGAATCTCCTAAATGTGGACCAAATAGCCATAACCACTCATTGGACATCTAATTTAAATCTCGGGTACCTGACTCCACCTCGCTTTTGTTTCTTGTGTTTATGAAGCGAACCTCCAAAGTGCGCCTGCATTCAAGTTTGGTATATAAATTTTCTATTTCTAAAGTTCTCCCACTCTTCACTTCTTCAATAGTTGATATGTAGGACTATTATTTGATTTTTACCATAGAAAAGGAAAAAAAAAATGAGAAATTGTTTATGGAGCATCGAATCACATATGGGATAAGCTAATATGGTAGCAGAAATGGGTTGCAAATTGCTGGAATAAAGCTCTGATAAATTAAGTGGCCTCTGGTATCCAATTGTGAGGAAATGTGGACCTACAAATATATATATATATATATAGCCTTAACTTTTTCTTCCCACCCATTCCTTTTTCTAAGAAAACTGTATGTTAGTTAGGATCTGATTCTATATTACTGGGTTGGATGGAATCATATTGAAATCTAATTTGGAAAACAAATGAGGATTATATAGATTTTCTATATATATATATATATATATATAAGGTATATATATATATATACAATTTGATTTCTTTTCGATCTTCCTCTATCATTTTTATCCCTTTAACTCCTCAGCTTCAGTTTCAGTACTACATATAACATCATACACCCATCCTCATTCTTGTTTCCCCATGTGAAATCCAAGGTTATCTCTCTCTCTCTCTCTCTCTCTCTCTCTCTCTCTCTCTCTCTATCTGTATATCTATATGTATATATATATAAATCTTCTCTTTCTCTTGTATTCTCCATCTTAATGGAAATGTATTGATGGTTGCCAATTCCCTGCCATTGAAGTTAGGTAATGGAACACATGCTAACAGGAAAAGCTAAGCAAATACCAAGCATGGACGAGGGATCTCCCATAGGATACTTATGCATGCAAGGGGAGGGGAGAAGACGACCGCAGCTATGCGCAAATAAACTCCGAAGGGCTAGCCTCGGCTGTGGCTTTATCAAAACCACTTGCTCATAGAGTGCCATCAACTCTATGAAGCTTTCTTCTAACCAGCGAAACTTCCCAAATAAGGATTGCTGACCTTAGGCTGTGCCACAGGATACAATACTCTCTCCACCATGGACTTGATATAGTAGAAACCTTGAGACAAGTGGGTATGGAGGAGGGGAGTGTGAATAATAACGTGCTGGAATTCGAAGCCTTCTTCTCTGATCTCCCTTCCAATGACTTCCAACTCTCTTCAGATCATTAGTTCCTTCTTCTTGATTCCATCCAGCAGGCCATACTTTCACCAAGCTGGTGTTCCAGGGTCCTTCTACAAAACGCTTGGTTCCCTAAAGTGAAACTTCATTTGGCTGTGCTAGCTTGAGTGCCTTGTGTACCTGGCTTTCTCAGGTCCCTTTATACTAGTAGGCTAATAGTATACTCTATATATTCTTTTTTACAAATGCATGTGGGTTTATTTCCTACTCAATATACCTAGTCATGGGAGAAATGCTATAGATACCGGAGGGAAGTGCTGGATAAGCAATCTCCAGCGTGGAATCGAGGCCGGCATGGATCGATGCATGCGCTGAGAAGGCCGCCGCGGGACTTCCATATTCTAAGCAATCCGGGAGAAGACTTCTGAAGCCTTTCTCCGGAAACTGCCGGAAAGAGGAGATTGTGGATTAGGGGAGTGCACAAGTTATTCCTTTTTGTTGGATGGCCAAGGCCGGGCAATATGAGCAGCCGGAGAACCAGTTAGGTGATCCAGACTCAAGAGCTAAGCACCCTTCACAAAGCTCCATGGACCAAGCATGGGAGGACCTACTAAATGAGGGGTGGAGGTGATAATGTTCAAATGCATCATGCATACAATTTGCCTACCAATATAAATCACTTTTTTTTTTGCCATTACTCGGTTATCACTTTTTCTCAGCAATGACAATTCAGCCATTGTCCCCATCCTTCACTCCTTTAACTCCTTAGCAGGGACTGATAGATGAGGACACGAGGGACACATTCAACATCCCTGCCTACATGAGGATGCATGGAAGAGGTTTAGAAAAGCATTTGATGAGACGTGACGGTTTTGAGAGTCAAGAAGCTTGAGTTTCAGAGAATTGTTGAGCTATTCCAAATGGGAGCTTTAATTCCATGAAGAGTGGATCAGAGGACCTGGCTTCTTATGGGCGTTGCAGAGCCAACTCCCTTCAGAGCCACACAGTTGAAACCAATTGTTGAAGCTCATCATCTCGGTCAACTGCTTCTGGAGGAAAGCTAGTTCTAAGAGGTTTGAGAAGAGAGTCTCAGAAGCTTGACATCAATATGTTTCACAAGCACCTGCTTCTATGGTGTCATTGTTGTTTGTGCCATCAGGAAGTGAGTTAATTTTACTTAACCAATGGAATATTAATTTAGAACTATTTCATAATTACTCTCCCTTCTTCTCTAATTTTATTATTATTATTATTATTATTATTATTATATTACATTATTATTATTATTATAGTGTTTGGAACTTATAACAATAACAATAATTTCTAAAATAAATCGATTTAATGGAAATTATTGATGAGAGAAGAAGGTGGTAGGGGCCGACTTCCAATTGTACGTAAGAGTGACAGCTGTGAGTGAGCAAGAGTTTTATTGTGTGGTTTTGTGAAGAACTTGAAATCCAGTTGTGAACACAGAGAGAGAGAGATGCAGTTGAAATGCTGAATTGATGAGGGGCATGGGTGAGCATGTGAAACATCCACATCGCCCATATCTCAAAAAGCTGCCTATAGTTTGTTGCTGCAGTGACCTTGCCATTGTGCTTCCCTCACCCCGGCAAGACCTGGCGCACTCCTCTGCTCTCACAACTATAAATTTAAAAAATAAATTTGAATTCTTTAGTTCTCCACATATTTACATATGTCTAAATGTCATACCTTTTGACTTTTGATATTTCCTTTTTTATTAGTCTATCTGTTTTGGAAAAATCTTCTCCTTGTCGGTCCCTTCTATCAAAAGAGCTTTGAAGGTTTTTTTTAAATTTCACTTTTACCCCTAAGGTGTTTTGTAATAAGAGATCTCCTATCCTCGCTATGTCAAATTATTCCTCTCGCCCATCAAGCTTTTTCACCCCTTCAATCTTTCTCCTCTATTTAGTGAGAGCTTCTTCAGCTGAACATCTGCATTACCATCCTTCATTCCTTCCCTTTGACTGTGGTTTTCGAAGAATAAGTCCATCTAATTCCTTCTGAAAATGATGGTCACCCTTCTTCAATTGAACAATCCCTCTATCATCTTTGTTGATGCTCAAATCGGTGGGAGACTGCTTCACGCTAAGAGTCCAACTATAAATAGAATGTTGTAAGAGTGGCCGTAGTTAGGGACATGAGCTTCGTGCAAGTCAGCCACTTCTTCTATGGATGAGAAGGAAGCCTGAGGTCGCTACTGGCTAGGGCAACCAAGCTTCTCTTGCTTAACAGTAGAAGTCCAGGGTCCTTTCTCCTGCACCCCTCGCATACTCAAGCTAGTTTGGGCGCAGGGAGTTTGTGTATCGGACTAGAAGTTAGATAAGAGTGGGCCTCCTTGTTTGGGATTTAGGAAAAGTTAAGACTTTAGTTCCCTCCTTATACTTGAGGAAGTTGCTCCTCGTGGTCGACGTGCTAGGTGCCGCTTTTGTCCTCGCGCCGTGCATTTGTTGGGGAGGCTCGCCAAAGATGCTCTACCGTGGCTAGGATCGATGTGGGTGCTCATACCATATGTGTGGATGTCTAGTCCTCCCCTTGCGGTCAGCGCTCTATCCCGCCAAGCCGTATCACGGGTTGATTCCATGTGGGCTCTATCCTTAGTTACTAGTGGGATCTTGTTGATCCCCAAACCTTACCGCCATTTAGGCAATGCTAGGTGTACTCTGCCGTAGTTTTTCCCCTTAACAATCTTCTACTCCCTTTATTACTTTCAAAGATTCATACGCAACGCAATAGCCTATGAAATTCCTTTTTGCTTCCCTCAGCCTCTATTTACTCCCTCGGGGCTTGGCTTCCATCGATTCTCCGACATTTCCCTATTGTTTGCTCCTCTTAGTCAATTCACCTTCTTTTTCAAAGTATGCCTTATTGATGTGCTCTAAACCGCAATGTGTATGGGTAATGGATCAAGTAGTAAAGTGGACTATCGAGAAGTCGGTGCATCTAACCCTCGTGGAGAAAGTTAAGAAAGTACTTAGTAGGTAGTGCTATTTGTCTATTATCTAGTCAATCAAATTGGAGTTGAAGATACTAAAACCTAATTCT